>CM076569.1:85343654-85533556 GCA_034641835.2 Pinus albicaulis
CACAAGATGAAGCTAGTGCACGGAAGAAACCCTCTGAACCAACCAATAATGAAAGTTGACACAGAGGCGAGATATCCACCGATAGGGTCAAATGGAAATCAAGGTACTGCACGAATCCCAAGTGTGATAATGTGTTCTGACGTCGAACACAGGGGAAACCACTCAGTCAAAGACCCATAATGATGATCAAATGCTAAGCACAAGGTCACCTATCAATGATGGAAATAGGGCCAGGGTGTGGCTCTAGGTTTGCTCTCAGAGCAATGTGTCGTAGTCGATAAGAGACAAACCCGCCAGCAAGAAGTCAATGGAGACCTTCTTAAACCAGCACAAGCAGAAGACCAAAACATCTGATGTGATAGAACAAGATACTGACAAGACCGGGAAGGCCGACTGAATAATGAGTCAAGAGACACCGCAGAATGGCCGACTCTGGTTATACTTCCCTTGAACAAAAGCACGACTCGTGATGACCATGGCAGTAAAAAGTGACACTGTATAAGTCTGTTATGCAGGAGGCAGAACAAAATCTCCATATGATTGGAAGAGATAACCAACCGGGGGAGGACTGACAAGTGAAACATGGTAAAGGCTGAACCTAGGTCAAAAACTAAAACCATCCCAAATGTAGGAAATATATAAGTATATGTGCTTTGTTCAAGGGCGACAAACTGACTCTGTACTGCCATCAAAACAACAAAGATACATCTCGTTCCCGCTCTTTTTGTTATATTTTATTTTTTTGTCTTTTTCATATAATAAGCCTGAAAAATAATAAAAGAATGCTATGGTACAATGGATAGAACGAGTATCAAGAAACAGATGCACTAGTTCCTGGGATTGGAACGATCCTATGCTCAATGCAAGGTGGCAAAAACTGGTAAGCGATACTCAGAGGAATGTTCCATCCATGGGTAAAAGGGTGTCAAGTCGCGATAGCCAAATGCATGCAATGGTTAACTTGTACAGATAGACAAGGTCAAAAGTTGGCTTAAACATCGAGTCCAAATGAAGCCGGCTAAAGGCCAGGATAAACAAGTAGCCAATATGCAATGCAGTAATACAACTTAACGACACCAGGGAGCCTCTAGGGTAATAGCTATAAAAATGATAGTGAGGAAGAAGAAGAATGAAGCTTCAACACGTAAGTCATGGTGGGACTAAAGAGGACTCCCGAGCCTACATAAAACGCAGCATGGGCAACAAGTGATAGCGAGGAACTAACTAGGAAGCCCATGTAAAGGAAGGCTTTACCATCAAGTCATGATTAAATAATCGGCGAGTGAAATGGGTGTAATAGTCATGACCTGATGGGATCGACCCTATGGCAAGTGATCAGTATGGAGGCTAGTATGAAAGATGCAGTGGAAAGTGATTTCCCTAACCTATATGCCAGTGAAGATCATATACCTGTCGTGACGAGTCAGTAATCATGGATCAAAAAACCGGGAAAAATCTCAAATTCGTCAAAAATGTACCTGAAAACATACCAAACTGGGCACTTCCAAGCATCCGGGTTATGCAGCTTAAGATAGATCAAAAAAATAAGCATAACAAATTTTTGCGAAAATTTTCAACTTTTTAGCCATAAATAGACAAATTACCTCATATTTGGTTCATTATTACATTGCTGATTTGGAAAAAAGTGCTTTGGAGCAAAAAATTTCTTTCGTCAAATCAGGAGCAACCGACTGTCAAATCGCACCGAATTTGTCAGGTAAGCTCATCAATTATCCTTGCAAATCATTTTGTCCGTTCATAAATTAAAATTTAGTAATTTTCACCATAGAAACCCTTGCTAAAAATCACGGGTTTGCGCATACGCGGGTTGGTAACGATAAAGTCGTATTTACACGTGACTGTGCATAAATAAAGTCGCGTATGCGTAGGCCCAAATGAAAAAAGCGTAGCTAATGAAGGATTTATTGAATTTTGACAGGATGACCATATCATGGAGAGAGCATGAACACAGTGCAATTGATCAAGAAGTCTTGCGAGATCGAGCATCGCTAAATATTCTTCGGAATTACGGTTTGCTCAAGTTTTTCAAAATGCCAAATATGAAGAGTAATGTCCGGTTGCTCGAAATGCTTGTGAACTATTGGGAACTGGAAGAGGACTGCTTTATGATAGATCAGATGCATGTACGCATTGAAGTGGAAGACATATATTTTATCACTGGACTCTCCCGGAGGGGGGAACCAGTAGACTTGCACGGGAAGCCCTTGGGAGGGCTAACCGTGGAAGATTACGTCCACGTGTACTGTGTAGAGGGTTCCAAGAAAGTTGGAACTCAAATTTCAATTAAATATTTAAGAGATTTGCACATGAAAATCCTCCTTTTCACCATTGGCAAAGTGGCGGGATCTGCCTCCCTACACCAGGCGTCCAGGACGCAAATAAGCATAGCAGTGGAATGCTTAACTCATGTATATGATTGGTGCACAGCCCTATTGCTGAACATGAAGCAAAAATTGACCTCAATCCGCCAAGTAAAGACAAAACATTTTGGATACGGTACAATTTTGATGACATTCTTCTTCGAGAAGATACCAGCATTGAGACCCAGAGTGATCTCTACCATCAGCAGCCCGAGAGACCCAAGAATTGCTCGCTGGGCAGACATGATGAAGAGATTAGGGGGAAGTGAAGTTCCCCGGACCACTTGGGATGACGAGTTCTTCCTTTGGTGGGGAGAACAAATCATTGCTGTGGACGACTATCCCTATGCCGGGATGGAATTTCGTGGAGATCCAGATCTTGTCCTTCCACCAGGCGCGGCATGGGGCACAGTCGGTAAGTTTGCAATTTTTGACTTATATAATTTTTTTTGGATTTTTTCAATATGTCTAAAAAAATGTGAAAAACATGTTTTTGATTGGATTCATAATGACTTACAATGTAAACATGATCATGATACAGATATTGGACCAGTTCGACCTGAGGGTTTCCCGCGCCACAAGCGTCGCAGGGGCGAAGCAGATATAGTGGATTCAGACAGGACTCTCCAGGCTGTATAGAGGAACTTGGAGGGATTAACCCGCCAAGTACCTATGGCTGTCGTGGAAGATCTGCCAGAAGCCATCCAGAGACAGGTAGTAGGAGTGCCCCGAGACTGGGTACGGTTATTCCGCCGAGTTGCCACCGCGATCATGTTCTATAGGAACACGACTTCTGGGCAGGGACCTCAGGAGTAGATAGATATGATGTATCAGATGACTGTATATTTTTGAAACTGAACATGATCGGGCATAAGCCCAATTTTTGTATGACTTTATGGATCCAAATTTTGTAAAGTTTTTGAACACTCTGATGATATATATACAGCGAAGTTTGATGTGATGTGATAAATGTATCAAATATATGATGTTTTTGATGATTAAATTTTATTGCATGGAATGATAAATATGCCAATCCAGTGCCTGATTAGCTAATGAGTCTGCCAACCAATTGTCAGCTCGAGGAATATGAATGAAAGTTAAAAAATGAAATGATCTTTGTAACAAACGTACCCTCAAGAACAACCGTAGTAAAAATGGATCTCGAACCCGATAAGTATTGTTCAACTGCGACACCACCAGCTGAGAGTCCAAGAAAACTAGCAATGAATCAACACCCAAAGATATTGCCTCCGAGAGTAAATAAACAACTGCAGTGTATTCTGCTATATTATTGGAAGCAGGACCAATGCAGACCCCTCTTGATACTAACAACTGACCGGATGGATAATGAAGCACCCAAGCCGCGGAAGCTAAGTTCCGGGTGTGTCTACTAGCACCATCGGCGAAACCAAAATGACTCATGACATCCGACACAACCTGCCAAAGCAGATAAAAAACATCACCAACCCATCAAAGATCGAAAAATAACCAGATATGTACAAAGTAAAACTACTATATACAAAAGCAACATGCCAGGCCGAAGCCTAGGCATAATACTTTTTCAAATAGAGCCCATTTCTGGGCTCTGGCAACTCGTTCCCTTCAAAATCAACCAAGGTATATGCCCCTTTCTTAAGGAATTTTTTAACGATAAAGGGGCCATACCACATAGACTTAAACTTTCCTGCCCCCAGGGCATCTTTTTCTTGGGCATAGACCAAAACAAGGTCACCTTCCGAAAAAACCCTGGGTTTGACCGCCTTATCGTACTGAGCTTTAACTCGGTTTTTATGTGCTTCATTCATCGTGGCGGCATCCCGACGCTGCTCATCGAGATGTTCCAGATGAAGGAGCCGTTCTTCAAGACTAGAAGTGTCAGGAAGAAGTTCAACAGCTAATTTAAGAGAAGGAATCTGGCATTCAATGGGAAATACGGATTTCAACCCGTGCACTAGCTGAAACGGAGTAAAGCCAGTCGCAGCTTTCACTGACGTCCTGTATGCCCAAAGTGCAGGATATAGCATAATATGCCAGTTGGATCTAGCTTTATCGATTGTCCTTTGAAGAATCGTCTTCAAGGATTTATTCACAGCTTCCACCTGTCCATTGGCTTGAGGATAATACAGAGATGAATGCTCCTGTCGGAAACCCAATTTGAGAGCCAAATCAGCCATCATACTATTCTGAAAATGACTACCATGATCAGTGACAATCTCTCTAGGAATACCAAAACGAGCAATAACCTGGTTGAAGAGAAAAAGAGCTGCAGTCTCACCATCATTCCCAAAAGTAGGCATAGCCTCGACCCACTTCGTAAAGTAGTCTACTGCTACAATAATGTACTTGTGACCTTTAGCCGAAGGCGGGTTACAAGTAGTATAATCAATACCCCACTTTGTAAAGGGACCAACAGTAATGACTGGAAAAAGCGGAGCTGGATGAGCGCGCATTTTTCGAGTATAAACTTGACACGGATGACACTTTTTGACCGACTCCATACAATCTTTGAAAATCGAAGGCCAAAAGTACCCAGCACGCAAGATCTTTTGGGCTATAGCAAGCCCAGATAAATGACCACCACAAGCTCCACTGTGGGAATCATTCAGCACAGCCTTAGCTTCTTCGAGAGTTAAGCAGCGTCTCAGGATTGAATCAACCCCTCGACGGTATAAAGCATCACCAATAATCAAATAATTCTTGGCCAAGTGACGCAGCTTACGATGCTCATCTTTCGAAAAAGTCGAGGGAAACTTCGCAGTCTGAAGATACACGATGATATCTCCATACCAAGGATCCTGTTAAGAGATAAGAAACAAATGTTCAGCCGTAAAGGATTCATCATAGATCATCTCTTCCCCACAGGGCAACTCGGAGATCAATTCCAAGAAAACTAATGATTTCTTGGACTTGGCAGACATAAACTCAAGATCAAATTCCTGCAAAATCACAATCCATCTATTTTATTTGCCCCCAATCACTCGCCTACTAAGGACAAACTGAAATGGATTGGCTGCTGCCAAAACATAAGTTTTTCGTAGAATAATGTAATGCTGAAGTCGCTGCATAGCATGAACTGCTGCTAAAGCTAATTTTTCTATCAGAGTGTACCGGAGTTTAGGTCCTACCAATCCTCGACTAAGATAGTAAATAACATGCTTTGCAAGAGCATCATCCTCCTGAACCAAAACCATACCGATGGTAGATTCTGCTGCTGCCAGATACAAAAGGAAATCCCTGCTATAATCAGGTGGACTCAATAAAGGAGCAGAGGTCAATGCTTTCTTCAAAGCATCGAATGAGCGTTGAGCGAAGTCATCCCAAAGAAATGGAACTCCCTTCTTCAACAATCTCATAAATCCCTTGGTAATTTCAGCATAATTTACGATAAATCTCCAAAGAAAATTAGACTTTCCTTGTAGACTTTGAAGCTGACGGATAGAGGACGGGGGAGGCAACCGAAGTATTGCCTCAACCTTGAAGGGATCTACCCTAATCCCTTCCCTAGACACAATGAATCCCAATAACCGACCGGATGTAACCGCGAAAGCGCACTTGTTCGAATTCAATCTAATATTATAAAACCGACATTGTTCAAATATTTGCCGGAGGTGAGCAGGATGATCCATCCTCTTTCGAGAATGAGCAGCTAAATCATCCAAATATGCCTCGATAATTTTTTTGATGTCGTGGAAGGCATATGATATGGCCCACTGAAAGGTAGCCCCAACATTTTTAAGACCAAAAGGCATCTTCTTGTATGCAAATATACCCCAGGGACAAATAAAAGCAGTCTTATGCTGATCTTCAGGACGGATAGTAATTTGATTATATCCGGAGAAACTGTCCATGAAGGAGAAAATCTCATTACCGGCACACTCGTCAATGATCTGATCGATAAATGGTGTGGGGTAATTATCTTTAGGACATGCTTTATTAAGGTCTCTGAAATCAATGCAAACTCGAATTGTTCCTTGTTTTTTATCTACAGGAACAGGGTTTGAAACCCATTCAGTCAAAGGAACAGGGAAAATGAATCCCACCTTAAGCAGCTTCTCCACCTCAGCTTTGATAGTTGCTGCCTTCCTAGGATTGACCGGACGAAGTTTTTGCCTCACCAGCTTAGCGTTTTCGTAAGTCTTGATCTCATGCTGGACAATAGATGGATCTATACCAGGCATTTCCTCATAAGACCAAGCGAATACATCCCTATACTCTTTAAAGAGCTCGGTGTAAATTTGAATCTCTTCATGGGAACATTCAGCTCCGATGAAGACATTCTCCATAATATTGGGATCCCTGGAAATGTTCACCGGGATAGTAGGAGAAATCACAGCCATGTTCCCTTCAGCATAAACCTATGTTGGTGCTAAAGGGTTCAGGACTGGGTGAACAGGACCAGGAGACTGAGGACTTGGAAAACTTGTTTCAACTTCGCTCAAATCAGGTAAAATGTAAGACCGATGATGCAAGTCATCCCACGGTCTATATATACCTATCATAGCTTCCAGGATGGCCTCTTTAGATGGAAGAGTGGTATCAAGGCAATCCTGGGTAGAAGAAGAACTAAGTGTCCAAGCCGGAGCCACATCTCCATCCAACTCTTCCGTTGAAAGAGGAGCTGGACTGGATTCTGCAGAGTCAACAATAGATTGATAAGCAATCTCAGCTGCAGACATCAGAAATGCCATTCCACCCACTTGACCTTCTGCTAACGTGGCTGTAGGGGAAGGTAAGGTCCAAGGGTCCGAAAAATAATGAGTTCTGAAGAACTCTCTTCGAAGAGGAGCCTTGGAGGATGAAATAGCATTTATATGCACCGTAGGAGGAGGAATATCGAAAGTACCCATCAAGGAAGAATACATTCCAACTCCTAAATTCTCAACAGGCGCCTTAGTATTATCCAACTTAGGAACAGATGAGTCAGTAGACGCATTCGGGTCTACAGGAGGACAGTCCAGTTGATCCACTGTAACGGTCCTCCCTTCGTGAGGGAAACATATAATCCGAAATAATGAGGATGTAATGGCATCCATCTCATAAATCCAGTTTCTCCCCAACAGAAGGTTGTAGTCCAAGCTTGCATCCACTACCTCAACCTCTATATTGACAGTTTTTCCTCCAACACAGATGGGCAAAGCTGGGACAATACCATGGGGTCTGTGAGAATGACCATCGCAGTCAGAAGAGTGGTAGATGGAACAGCTTTGGGAGATCCAATTGTCTTCCAACATGTGAGAGACATCACGCATGTGGAAGCACCCTCATCAACAACCGTCCGAAAGATGTTGCACTTCTGGTACGACGATTTAATATGAAAAGCCATGTGATGGGGGAGTCTCTTCTTAAAATTAGTCATATCAAAAGTAATCAGAAGAGAATTTTTCGAATCAATAGCCCCAATGGCAGTGAGCAAAGCACTGCGCTGAGCCGGACAAGACTGGAGTACCTCTAAAGTCGACATAGCACAAGGACTCTGCGCCAGATCTTCCACAATAGAGTAGTTTTGGGTAGCCCTAGCATTTGGATTAATCGTCGATTGCTTAGAAGATGCTTTGGGCATCCAAGGCATAGAATCAACAGTAGGCTTTGTAATGTGAAGCGGCTCAGTAGCATCAAGAGTATCCCTAGCTTTCGAAGACTCTTCTCCACCATAATCACGGGATCTCGTAGCGATATCCGCGTGAGCAATCATCATGAATATGTTCGATGGAATTTCCCCTTCCTGGGTGCCTCCAGAGGAAGCCCCAGGATTTTGGTTCGCGCCAACAACTGACTATTGCCCTTGGGGAAAAGGGTTTGTTAACACAGCCTGGGAACTAGAAGAATCCTGCTGAGCTAACAAGCGCTGTGCATCTTGAATTTTAGGGCAAAGGTGCGTAAGATGGTCTCCAGCACACAGCTTGCATGGAAACTTCACTTTCTTTTTGTCCTTTGGACCCTCACCAACATGCTCGTTGGTTTTATTCGCATTACCCTTCCCATTCTTGCCCTTTTTCTTATTATTTCGTCCCTTCTTCTTCCCTTCGGATTTTTGATTTCCTTTAGGATCAGAAGCTTAGACAACATTTATGGACAAAGACTGGGAAGGCGATGACTCAACAGGCACAGCCTGACCAGAAGGAGCAGATTGCAAAGACAACTGCTGTAGTTGAGTAAGCAGGCTGGCTGCACCACTATTGATCGACCCGATCAGCCCATCACCATGCGGACCAGGCTTAGTTTTGGATAAATCTAATTTGGAGCGAGGAGCATTGGGAAAATATTTATGGAGGACCCCAGACTGAGAATAGATTAGTTCCAACTGTTGGGCCCTAAAAATGGCCTGATCCTCAGAAAATACCCCAGAAAGGGATACATCTTTAGAAATGTCTGACTGCAGAGATTTCAGAAACCTTTCCAAAAGGAATTCTCCTGGAATATGAGCTTTAATAAGCCTCTTCCTTCTCCTCCATTCCTGAATGTGATTAGAAATGTGGGTTGCGTCGTCCTGCTTAAAATTAGCTAGGAGTTTAGTCCCAGCATCATATCGGACAGGCAACTGAAAATGGTTCAGAAATGTAACAGCCAGTTCTCCAAATGTAGCAAAACTGCCCCCAGTTAGCTCAATATACCATTTGGTAGCGTTTCTAGTTAGGGTGCGTTGAAACAATCTCAACCTAATCGAATCGTCGATCAGGGAGTTAGAATAACACCATAAATGGAAAGTGGTGATGTGGTCAGCCGGATCCTCTCCATTCTTCCCTTCAAACTTTTGAATGTCTGAAGGTAGTTTGGTCGGGACCGGAGGCCACCCAGGACTGTACCGAATCAGATCATTTGTCAATTTCGACAGATCTAGCAAGTTTAACGTTGCCAGAAAAGGTAAACGAGACAGAGCCTGAGGATTCCATCCTTGATAGGATGAATTCCCAACATTCTGAAAAGAATACCCTGGATTTGATGAGGCACCAGGTTGCCAGAAAGAACTCGTAGAAAAAGGAGAAGAACCTCCTCCCCACTCCGAGTTACAAAAGACCGGACCAGTTCCCCCGCCCGAAGTATTAAATGAAGAGGAAAGCCCCTGATAGGGGTTCCATGCATTAGATAGAGGGGAAAAAGTCTGATAAGCACTCGATGAAGGGAAAGAAGCATTCCCTTGGTGACCAGCGTAAAACTGATTCCCTGCCCCCGCTGTAGTGAATACAGGGTTCCAACCTGTAAAAGTAGTTGAACTTTGACCTCCAGACCAAGGGTTGAAACTCTGGGTCTGAGAAGTAAACGGAAAGGACCCTAAAGAAGGATTCGAACTAGGAATGTGTCCAGTTCCGAAGGGGAACCCTTGAAAAGAAGCTGATCCACTAGCCATGGAAGACATGGGTGTAGATCCAGCTGCAGCAACGGAAAAGGAAAAATAAGGAATCCCATTAGTGGGCATTCCAAAACAAAAGGGACCAGATTGAGAAGCATGTGCTTGGGTGAAACCAGAGCCAAACACAGTAGCACTAGAGGCAATCGAAGATATAGCAATAGTGCCCCCTCCTTCAACAGAAGCAGGAGTCTGAATGCTTGCAGCACTCACAACAGAAGCCGTGTTCCCAGTCATGGCCATCGAAAGGTATGTATAATACGGAGGATCTTCCGGTCTCTCTGACTTGGGTCCGATGTATTGAGCAACGAACGGATAATCAGGAGGAAGAGGAGATGGAAGTGAATCTGAGGGTTTAGACACTTCATCTACATGTACTTCTTCTTCCTGCGGAAATAACACTCGCGAGGTGAGCGGAACGCTCCTCTCGGAACCAACACCAGAATCAGCTATGAAACCTTCAGACCCTTTTGGAGGATCTCTCTCCACTGCGTCTAACGCCACAGGGTGGTAACCACCTGCTAAATCACTCCTACGCCTTCTCGAAGATGGCTCTGGACTCTCGGGAGATAACCCCTGGATTCTCCTCGATCGACGAGGTGCTTGATCAACCACTTTTATAGATTTTTAATTATACTCAAAAAAGTGAAAAGCTAGGCAAGCTAGGAGCAAAGAGCACTCACTAAAAAATAATCCCTGAGATACAATCAAGCAAACAACCTTCAGGTATTTCCGCTCTGGGTGATTAGGACCGGACACCAAAATACAAGAAAGTGAAATATAGGACCTCCAAAGTAATTGATACTACGGCCTGTGACTACTTTCTTAGCGAAGGTAACAGAAATAGTTACTCTGACCTCCTAACAATAGCCTTTGCCGGCACAAGTACCCAAGCTTCGCAAGGGCACCCCCCAGAAGTACTGCTGGAAGTGATACGATGTCTGCCCCAGGTACCACGGGTATTCCCCCCTGCAGCCACCTATGTGGAACCTAGGAGTGGCAACTATGGGCACCAATCCGTGTCAGAAGCCGGGTGGAACGGTCTTGAGGTCGATCGCTAAATTAGGAGAGGGGGTATCTCTCTTCTCACCTTCACCCGCGCCGACTCTCCGGGAGGAGAGCTTTCTCCTGCCCACCAATCTGAGTTGATTTCGCTTTCAATTAATCAACTTCTATGTTTTGTTTGAGCGGCCTTGGAGAGTTAACTCTCCACTCACCTAATCCAAGGCCCTACAACCTAGCTAGTTGGTGTATGACAATTAAAAAACTTGCTAGTTGCTTTTAAATTATATCGCTTATTTTAATCGGCTGTTATGTTAAGTCAAAGGGATACATAAATGAAACTTGTGGTGTTTTGACGCAGAAAAGAAATTAATAAAAACCAAACTACATGCAAATGCAGTAATTGTCTTTCGATGAAAAGCAACTTCTACACAAGTTCTACGAGATTAAAAAAATTTATTTTTCTTTTCAGATAACAAACTCGCACTCGCAAAAACTATGAAAATGACTAAATGCTTAAGTGCACCTGATGCAAATCACTACAAGCATGCAAATTCTAAGATGAAAAATCTCCTAAAGCAGAGTGAAATTTCCCGAAGATCCTTCAGTTTTACCTCTTTTTGGTTGTTCAGAAAGCTAGTTCCCAAAATCAAGAACTCTTAAAATGAAGACACCAAAAACGCTTGAAAAACAAGAGGAAGAAATCAATGACACTCTTTCCAAAATCAAGCCAAAATCCAAAGGCAAGAAACATCAACAAAGCTTCAAAAGATAGAAAGAAACGAAAACAAAAATGCAAAAACAAAAGAAAACAACAAAGTAAAATGTTTTTGAGCTTTTGAGTTTTATAAAAGAAGAGTTCCAAAAGACCAAGCGAAACTATAAAATCGAAGCCAAACAACATTGAATTTCAAGAAAAAACTTCAAAAATGCTCCAAATCTTATAGGGCTAACTAGTAGCAAGATCAATATGAGCAAAAGAAGACAAGAAAACTCAGCCACTCAACCTAGAAGAATAGTACAACCTTGCCGCAAACAAAAACTTTGAAGAACCAAGAAATACTCTTCAAAAGTTGGAACAAGACCTATTCAACTGAACTTCAAGAAAACCAACCAAGAAATGGGCAAAATCGTAGTGCAAAGCAAAACACAAAGGTAGGAAAGAGTAAATGAGCAGGAGCTCTCTATTCTGATAAAGCAGAACAGCCAAGAATCCCCAGAAAGAGATCTTGGTACTCGAACCAGAAATGCCAGCACAAGAAACAAGACTTTGCCAAAAAGACTAGTTTTCAATCAAACAAGAGAGAGAAAAGACCAAAGACCACTTTCTTCACAATCCAGAGGGTACAAAGACACTGCAGGAACAGGTCTCCACAGACAGAAAGGACTAAAAAGCCAAGAAATCCAAAATTTCAAAATCTGCCTAGGTATACGCAACTTTACAGTTTAGCAACAAGCGTGCATACGCGACTGTGCTAAAGGAAACACGCGTATACGCGACTCCCTTTAACAAAAAATGTGTGTATACGTGACTGTGTGTAGAAAAACCCGCGTATATAAAGGTAAAAAATGAAAAACAAAAAGGATCAAGCCTGGATAAGAAACCAGGACTTCAGTCTGACTGAGAAAGAGTAAAATGGACTGGAAATAAAAGTTAAAACTATTGGAAACCAATCAAACAGCTGAAACCACCCAATAGGGGAATCACAAGAATGTGATCCCCAGCGGAGTTGCCAGTTCTGTTTTGGGGAAAAACACCCTAGAGGTTTGTTGGGTCAAAACCTCCACAAATCAGGGCATGCCATTCAGAAGGACTCACACACAACCGTACTTAACTGCAAAAAAATAGAAATCAACGATAGCAGGACTCACCCGTAGTCCTACGTTCGATGTAGATCCCGCGGGGTTCAAACCCCCAGCAACCTTCCTTCCTCCTTCAACCTGTAAAACAAGAAAGAACGTGCATGGAAACCTAGTTGTACAGCATATAATTCTTCTAAATGTTAGTGTAATTAATGTGAAACATGATATAAATGATAATAACTGCTTAATAATCAATCTTTCCACATATAAAAATACATGCTAACACAGAAGTTCAGGAACAAGATGGTTCTTCATTATTATGAATAGCATGTACAGTAGTAAAAGTGGAGAGATCACCTGAATCCTTCCACGATCTTCGAGCAGACCGTCATCTGGATTCGTCCTGCCCTTACCTCGCTAAGATTCTTCCAAGACTAGTGCACTCGAGATGGCATATAAATGGATGAGCGTACTCTCAGCAACAGTTTCTCGATATAATTCAAAAGTGAGGCACGGAATCAAACTTGAAGCAGGGAATCCAAATGAAGAGAAATGACTATAAAATTTCTCTCTCCCTTAGGCCATGCACATGAGGGGCTTTTATACTCCCTCAAAGTAGTTTCAGTTGGTTGGAAACAATTGGCCACGTACTGGGGTGGTTGAACTACTGGAGTAACCATCAACCCAACCCGAAAATAAGGAATTTATATATATTTTTAATGATTTTAATGGCATATGCGGAAAAGTACATGTGGACTCGTGTATACATGTGGAAAAGTCTGGGCATACCCGCGTATGGGAATTTTAACACTGTTTTTTAGTGAATTTGTTCAAGTCTGTAGGAATGGGTGCCCAAAGCTATAAAAGCAATCATGAATCATATGAAGGTGAAAAATGATGCTATAACATTTGATACTCCCAAAGGACTCCCACCTATTCGTGATCATGATCATGCTATTCATTTGATTCCAAGAAGTGTTCCTCCAAACATCAGGCCTTACAGATATCCTTATGTCCAAAAGAGTGAAATTGAACGTATGATTGCATAAATGTTAGAGGCTAGTATAATTCAACCTAGTCAAAGTTCTTTCTCTGCTCCAACAGTATTGGTGCACAAGAAATATGGATCATGGCACATGTGTCCAGTTTATAGGGAGTTCAATAAGCTCACTATTAAAGATAATTTCCCATTCTCGTGATTGATGAATTACATGGAGAAATTTAATTTACCAAGTGGGATATTTTTTCAGGATATCATCAAATTAGAATGAATACTGAAGATATTCCAAAAACAACATTTCGAACTCATGAGGGTCATTATGAATTCTTTGTCATGCCTTTTGGCCTTACCAATGCACCTTCTACATTTCAAGGGTTGATGAATTCCATTTTCAAACCCTTCCTTAGAAAATTTGTGCTAGTATTTTTTGATGATATACTAATCTACAATAGGTCTTGGAAGGATCATGTTCAACATGTTGGCAGGGTGCTCAAACTATTGGAATAGAAACAATTATATGCAAAAAATTCCAAATTTTTCATTAGAGTACAAGAGGTGGAATATCTGGGTAATATTGTATCGCACGAGGGTGTTAAGGTAGACCCTAACAAAATTAAGGCCATTAAGGAATGGAAAGTCCCCACAACCATAAATCAGTTGCACGGATTTCTCTGGTTAACAGGGTGTTATCAAAAGTTTGTTAAGAATTATGGGAGAATAGTAGCACCTCTAACAACATTATTGAAGAAATATGAATTTTCATGGACTCTTGAAGCAACTCAGGCCTTTGAACATCGTAAAGAGGTAATGTGCCTAGCACCAGTCTTAGCTACGCCAGACTTCAAAAAAACCTTTATTGTGGAATGTGATACCTTAGGAAATGGAATTGGTACTGTTTTAATGCATGAAGGAAGACCTATTGCTTTTTAAAGTCATCCAATCAAAGGAAAGTATTTACAAAAGGCTATTTATGAGAAGGAAATGTTGGCAATACTACATGCACTAAAGAAATGGAGACCTTACCTAATGGGAAGACACTTCAAGGTAAAAACTAATCATGACAATCTTAAATAATTTTTGGAACAAAGAATATCTTCAGAAGAGCAGCAAAAATTGGTCACAAAGATGTTGGGTTATGACTTTGAAATCGTCTACAAAAAAGGTAAGCTAAATGTTGTTGCACATCCACTCTCAAGAAAGGATGAATAGGTGGATGCATTGTTTGTGCCATTTCAATAATCCAACTAGATTGGATAACCGAAGAAAGGGATGAATGGAAGAAGGATGAAGAAGTGTGGACTCTCATTCAAAAGTTGCAGCAAGATCTTAGCACATCTCATACATTTAGTTGGAAAAATGACTCCTTATGGTACAAAGATCACTTATATATTTTCAAGAATTCCGAGCTAAAACAAAATATTCTTTTGGAATTTCATACTTCTCATTTAGGAGGAAACTTGAGATTTTTAAAAACTTACCACAAGGCAAAGAAAGATTTTTTTTGGGATAGCCTTAAATATGATATTCAAAACTTTGTGGCAGAATGTTTTGTTTGCCAGCAAATTAAAGTTGAGACAATTAAGACCTGAGGTCTTCTACAAACTTTATCCATTCCAAGTCAATGTTGGGTGGAGATTTCAATGGATTTTATCACAGGTTTACCTAAGTCTGAAGGAAGGAGTGTCATCATGGTGGTAGTTGATAGAATTACCAAGTATGCACACTTTTCTGCATTATCTCATCCATTTAAAGCGAGTACAGTTGCTACTGAATTTATGGAAAAAATTCAAAAGCTACATGTAAATCCAAAGATTATTGTAAGTGATAGAGATCCCATTTTTACAGGAAATTTTTGGATATAATTATTTTCTTGTTTGGGTCAAGTGGTTACCTCTCACAAAATGGTGGTATAACACTTCCTTCCATACTACAGAAAAAATGACCCCATTTATGGCATTTTATGGATATCAGCCACCATCCAACACATCTTCTTTAAGGGAAAATTCTAGGGTTCAAGCAGTGGAGGATCACATCGAGCATCAACAAGAAGTTCTCCAACTGTTAAAGGATAACCTAAATTTGGCACAAAATCAAATGAAACAACAGACAGATCAACATTGCAGTGAGAGAAGTTTTGATGTGGGAGACTGGGAATTTTTACAGCTACAACCATGCAAAAAAATTTCCCTCAAGTAAGCTAAGAAGGATAATAAATTATCGCCAAAGTACTATGGTCCTTACAAGGTTTTACAAAAGATTGGTACTATGGCATACAAATTGGAGCTTCCTGCTTCTTCACGAGTGCATCTAGTTTTCCATGTTTCATGCTTAAAAAAGGTTCTAGGGGACAAAATTCAAGTTCAAACAATATTGCCGGAACTTAATGAGGAAGGAAAAACCATATTGGAACCTGAAGCAGTCACGGAAACAAGAACTCAAAAACTACGAAATCAATCAATTTCAGAGTATCTCATCAAATGGAAGAACTTACCCACTGAAGATTCTACATGGGAGGATGAGTATTTTATACAAAAGCACCTGAAGCTACTCAAGCATTGAGGACAACACTTTTTGAAGGAGAGGTGCATGTTATGTCCCTATATTACTAGTATAGTCCCTTACTTTTGTTAGTGTAACCCCCTTATTGTTATTGTTGTACTCCTGTAACCCCCATATTTTTATTATTGTACCCTTAAATTATTATTGTTAGGTCTGCTAGGATTAAATTGTGGCCCCAATAGGATTAAATTGTGGCCCCACGGACTCCTATATATAGAAAGGTGGTGTTTTCATTTGTATCATCCAATAATTTTTCATATGTAATGTATTGGAGGTTTCCCCCTCAAAGTGGCTGATTTCTAAGACGTTTATCTCTCTTTTCTTCTATTATTGGAGCTGGTTTCACAACATCGCATGTTAGTTTTCACACAATGTGTACAAGCCTATTCCAGTGGTTTCAAGAGGTCATATTTGTGTAGATGAGTTTCCATAACCATGTAAACATCTATCGCACTCATTTCCAAAGTTTTAAGTATTGTCGCACAGGTGTCGTCACGGTCGTCGAAGAGTGTATCTTAAGTGTCGCACTTGTCACCAAGTTGGTGCACTGAGGGAAATGAATTTTTCATGTGTCATGGATGATCTATGTTGTTGTGTATTCAAATACTCTAAGGGTGTGATCACAGTTGAATTATTATCACTGTTCACATCAACCTCACCGATCCCACACTTAGTCATTTCTGAAAAGATTCCTGACCAAGAAACCTAGATTCACCTGACCTCCTTGAACTAGGCATTGTGCAGTCTCAATAATCTAGCTTTGACCTTGCCTCTTAGAATTGTGAAATTTACAGTTCCTGCCTCCCAGGACTGCTGCGTTGTAGAGTTCCAATGCTCAAGCTCTGACCTTTGCCCCAAAAATTATGCAACCCCTCTTCCCATATTTGCCTCAATAGTACATTAAATAGTAACTAGCTTCAAGCTCATCCCTTGAGCCCTTGAGTTGCACAATTATGGGATGGCCCAATCTCCCCTGTCTCCATGAACTATGAAATGTGCTCATCCAATGTCCATCTCCTCAACATGTCACACTGACTTCCAGAATTACGCAGTTTTATCCCCTAATCCATCCTGAAATGTGCATTTCATATTCTCAAGGCTCAAGGATCACCCCTGACTAATTGAACTACACAATTGTGGTGTCACTAAGGCCCTCTGCCATCTTGTCACCTAGTTTTGGCTCAATCAATGGATCAATATGCACTTTCTTAAACTAGGGATTTTTCTGACTTATGTCATCTCGTCATAAGTGAATTGCAGATGTAGGTACCTTATCATGCCATGGAGAGATGATGAAGAAGGATATGAAGGAGGGAGACATGCTGAAAGACATCCCGGTAGCTAATTATTCATGCTTATCAACTGAGAGAAAGAAAAGGGCACTAGTTTTTTATCACAACTCAAGACTTGAGATCATTTAAAATTCCTTATCACCAAGCCATGTAGAGGTGGAAAGAGAATCATTCTCAAGAAAAGACTCAACACACATCAACAATAGTTTCTTGACATTGCCACATCATCAAGTGGTCCATATTAGCAGTCTCATGTCATGTCATGAGTTGTTAATGTGACACCATTGTCATGGATTATGTAATTCATGTTTTGAAAATGTGTGTGGAATATGAAGAGTCATGTAAAGTTTAGAATTCATAGGAAGTTTAAAATTCATGAGGGTATATGATGAGTGACAAGGAAGGTTAAACATCGCCTCTTGATTTTTATATAAACACCCTCATTGTAAGAGCAAAGGAATTTTCACCTTGGCTACTCCTGCAAGGCATTAAAGAGATAAGCCAATTCTTTTGGGGAGCAAGGAATGGCTCCAATGCTCCACTGTTGGATCTAGTGGTTTTCATTGTATACGTGTGTCTTGGAAATTTTAATTAATAACATAAGCCTTCAATTCCAAAATGTTCTTCATACATGGATTATGAATGTTTGTAAGAGTATTCTATGGATGATTGTATTTCATGTTTTCTTTCATCTATGCTAAATTAGTTGAACTATTTCAGTTATTTTATTAATTATCTTATTGAGAATGTGTTTTAGTGGTTGTTATTACTATCCCATCCTTGTGGACTATTACACAGGATACTAGACAAATCTTTCTCATTCATTGGTTGTAATTACCGTCACATATCTTGTGGACTATTACATTGGATGTTAAATGAATCCTTCTTATTTTCATGTGTCTCTTCTAGGGTGGTACTATTACCTCTCTCTTAGAGGCTCACTTTTCTCCCTTCCTCTACAGTAGAAGAACTTTGACAAACCTATAAACGAGCACTCACTAGGCACACTTTCTTTCTTTTCAAAGGCACCGATGTAGTCCTCTCTCTTATTGTCAATTAGAGCCAAGGAAAATATTTAAGAATTTGGAAACTAGGCCATATTCCAGATGGGGATCCTATTCCAAATGGTGTGAGGTCTAATTTGGACCACATATGGGGGATACCCCTTGAATGTTGGCAGATCTAACACCGTCAACATGATCTTCATTCCTAGAACTATGAAATACTAGCATCTTTGAAGTTTCTACCATATTTTTCTAACATACACTAGCTCTTGATAAATGTCTACTAGGTACAATAATCAATGATATGGAACATGTTGAGAGTTTTAATTAGTGAATTAAAGCTCCTATAATTTAATTGTCAACCAGGACTCGCAAACATGAGTTTTATTGTGCTTTTGATTAAGCTTATGTCAGAGTATATAAGTTTCCTTAATAATTATTGTTTTAGTATAGAATGATAAAAAAGTTCTATTTTCTAATGACCATTTAAATTTCATACAAAGAATGATAAAAGGAAATCAATTTACTTAGTCTATCAAACCACACTACTCTGCTTCAATCTATTCTTTCTATAATCCAATCTTTTTATTTAAACTAGAAAATAATCTTTCTCAAAAGAGGAAAAATAAATAATCAAATCAAATGGTTCTGATAATAACTACACACTTATATTTATCACACTCACTCTGAGACCAATCAAGAATAACATTCATTTGAGCTACCATAGCATTTAAACTAGGAAAGAACACAACTAACTCATTGAGCTTAAGGAATAACAAGACAATTATTAGTTGGTAGATCTAGTTTCTCTACCACACACTGTAATGGTATCAACCTTGAACCTCTATACTTGAAATGGAAGCTAAAATATTCTATGAAATCCAGATAACTACAATCAATTCTCACTCCTTTCAAGGTCAAATATATACTATTGTTTGAGCTCAAATACCATATGTTACTAAATTTAATTAACCCAATTTTGGATGAAATAAAACTAAAGAAAATCACACTTTTTCTATTACTGTACTTAAATTTACTAATTCACCCAAATCAAACTAGAAACAGAACAAATCACACAACTTTTAAATAACTCTTCAGTCAATTCCAAATGGAATGGAAATACTAAACATGAATTACACACTTTCAAGTAATGATAGGATGAGAACCTAATTATTTCACTGTCTAATTCAATCTAAGAGGCAAATCATAATTTAACTAATCATTCAATGCTTCTTCAAATTAAGCTACTATACTTAATGAGACCACTCCTTGCCAAATAACTTTCATTGTTCTGAAAGAAATCACACAACGTAATCAAAGCTTAAATATAAATATCAATTTCGAAACAACAATGAAATATACTTGTTTAATTGAAACACACTACTGACCTTCACTCACTGTTACACTATTTTTACCTATGGATACTAAAAAATGAACACACAACAATCAAACTCGGTCTTTAAAGGCACAATTTTAGGCTACAATCAGAATGCTTCAAGCAAGATGTTAGCCACCTATAAATTTTTGACAGAGAAAACATGTGGCTAAATTTGTTTATGAGTCTTCAAGAGATACATTTCCTATGAAAACATATCACTCTTGAAGCCTCCTTGTGTCTTTTTCCTTTGAAAAACTCTTCACTGCTATTTCCATCAAGAAAGCCTCATTGTTTATGGAAAAATTTGCTCAGAAAAAGCCTACTTCTGCTCCTTTGTATCCCTGCAAATTTCCCATTTTAACCCCTTTTTCCCCTCCTCAAAATTTCCCCTTTAACCCTCAAAACCCCTTCCTAAGTCTTATAAACCATCAAATTCTCCATTTTAAACCATGTGAATTCCTTCATTCGGTGAGAAAATCCCTTTATTCCCTTACCGGAACCACTGTTTAGCCTTTAAAAACACAGTTTTTAAGGCCAAAAACCCACTTTTTACCATATGATAGGCCTAAGCCCCTTTCGGCAACCCCTTCTCCACATATAACTGGGTGCTAAGACCAAGTGCTAAGCCACAAAGAACTAATCGCAATCGGAAGATTGGATGTGAGCGCATTTCCTTTGTAAGTTGTAAATCTCCGATGCGATTGCCTTTTGATCTATCAACCATGGGTGAAATATCCACTGTTGATTTGTAAAGATATAACGGCCAATGCTAAACCTTCACCGCACCCATTACATCGTTTCATCTACCCTTCGACTACATATAAACCATTGATTTCCTGTTAAATCCAATGGCTGGCGCAACATCACATCATCGCCAATCAGAAAGTTTAATGTGCCACTACTTTTTTCCTCCAATTGTAATCCTCTGATTGGATCTTGGCCGTTGAATCCACAAGAACCAACAGACAAGATTTGATCACACCCTGCTCATTTTCCCTCCATCGCTCTCCCTCCGAAAAATCTCCATCGTTGATCTTCTGTTGATCCAACGGTCCACGTGAAATCGCAAGTTTAAAACCATCGGAGTATGGCCCCTGCCTTTCTCCGATGCGATTAGATCTTAGCTGTCGATCTTGATTGATCCAACGACCCTCATTTCTCTCGCCCATTCATTTAAGCCTTTTTCTTCCACCTCATCTTTCAATCTCAACCATCCATTATCAAGATTTGATGGCCCAGAATTAACCTGCTTTGATCCCATCCCACCATACCAACCGCGCACCTTTCCATATCGTGCTCCATCCTGCATCGTCATATCTCCCAGTCCCATATCCAACGGATGAGGTGCACATTGTGCGATTTTAGTGTTATACTGTTAACAGTTCAAATTTACGTGATGTAAGTGGCTTTTAAAGGACACGTGTCAGGCGATAGAGCATATCACGTTGTTTGGGAAAATTTTCAAAACCACTCCAATGCAACGCGAAAACAATTGTTTTTCGCCTAAAAACCACTTTCCCACTTATGCTCTCGAAAGTTCATCTAAATATCTCGACTGTTGATCTGTATAGATCTACGATCCTTGTCGCATCGCGCTCTCATTCATATTTCTTTCATCGGGCTTCCATAGAGTTTCATCGGATGATCCCAACCATTGATCTCCTCCCGAGATCTAATGGTCCACACTCAATCGCCCATGCCAGTCCCACCATTCAAACACCCCATTTCATTTGATTTTCATCGATTTCCTTTATATTTCGCCCATAGTTCAAACTTTTATGTTTTACAATAAAATTTTTATTTCTCCACCTAACCTTCTAAAGTCACTCCAATAGTAAATCTCCTTCGTTGATCATCATACCACTATCTAATCTGACAGTCGAGAATCATTTCTCCACCAGACCTTCATCAGATCATTCCTCCACCATTATATAGCAATTCTCACCATTTTTCCGCCCGCAGCTACTGTTTTCATTGCTGCTCCTCCATTTTCCACAGGCCTGCACATCATCCAACCTCCACTCCCATGGATTTTCTTAACGATTTTAGTGCTTTTGCAGGTGTTAAAGGATTACGGGTGTGCTCAGTCTCATTGGTCACAAAAGGAGTTGTATAGTGGCACAGAATGCCATTTCAGAGCCAGAGATTGTAGAGAGAATGCCTGGGATAGTTTTCGAATGAAATATTTCATTAAATACCAGTGTTTAACTCTGTGAAACCCCCAATTCCATTAAAACTGCACTTCCACGGATAAAGACAATCAAAGAAGTGGCAAAGAGTATCAGTGAAGAATTAAAGAGATTTAATGCCCATTATTGGAGATTTTAAGCTTTAATTTAGTGTTTAAACGGTGAATGTACAAGATTGAAAATATTATGATTGACATAGAAGGCCTAATGAGTCTTGAAAGCACAAAAACAAATCTTATCAGTGTTTCACATTAGCAAAAGTTTCTTTCTCGTGAAAGGACGAGTTCCCATAATATTTTATTCTCCATCAACGCTCCTGAGAAGATCACTACCCTGACAGTAGTTCTAAGACTACCAGAGCATTTGTTACACAACATGGCAGACTTAAAATCATTTAACTGCCTTACTTGTCCCAAATTACTACAGAGTACTACAACCAAAAAGTACATCAAATAACATACATGGAGTTATGATCAGCCTGTCAAAGACCGCTCTTTCATCCAAGAGTACCGAGAGTCAATCCAGTGATATTAAAATAGAATAGGCCTTGAGCACTCTTCTTCCTCTATTTTAAATGTTTCATTAAAATTTCATCTACCTCCTCTCCCTCTCTTTCAGCTATAAAAATATTGAAAAATATATTGTAAAGGTTGTTTTTTGGATAACCGTGGATTGTAAGATGTTTCTCTTGAGATATATTTCTATGTGCATAATTGTAAGATAGCCTGAGGAGATGATTTCAGATTGAATATCAAGCTATTGGAAATGTTTTATATGACTGGTTTTGCTATTTAATATGACAAGCAATTTCTTTTAGATCCCGATTTAAAGCAACAACGATGTGTCCTACCTTTGTCTTTGTTTTCCTTATGTAATTCTTCATATTTGGTTTCTCTGATAAGAATCGGTAAATTGGTTTAGGATATGCCCTTGTATGGCACCCTAATTCTTCCTGCTCTTCTTATCTCTAATGTTTTCTACTAATTTTGCAATCTAAGGACTAATTCTAGGCAATTTAACTAGTATAGTAGTTGGTTATCACTGTTTGCTGATGTGTGAATTCCAGAGTCAGTTCTTCGATGTTCTTGTATGGTTTTAATTGAAGGAATTGGGATACTGGGAGATTTAGAACATATTATATCTCACTAGGGTCCTTTTCTAATTGTTAAACCTTTCTAAGTTCCCTTAAGTTGAATGTCAAAGCATTGAAAGTTCAAAGCCTTTCTCTGATCTTTAGGCTTCACCTTTGCGTTAAATCTTTAATGTTTACCTTGTCTAAGAGTTAGCCTCTTTAGAAATTTGGTCATAGACGGTTAAGGCATGCCCTGTCCCTAGATCAGATCCTAGGTAGCCACCTTGGAGGGTTTCCTTGTTATTCACCTTCGTTCCTTATCATTTCATTCCACTATCATCTTTAAAAAGATCCTCTATTTTAGATGACTAGCCCATTTGAAAGCCTTAAATACTAAATTGCAAGTAAACCCTTTGATGACTCCATTTCCCAATGGTCTCGAGTTTTCTCTAAATTATCTCCCCATTTCCAAAATCATTTCTGCCCATTTCTTTGTCTTACAGTGAACCCTTCCTTCATGTTTCCCAACAACCAAACAAAACAAACAAAACAACAACCCTTGTGCCTATAACTAGCCTAATACCTTAAACTGAACCTCAAAGACATATATATCTTTTATTTTTATAGAGATATCCCTCTTTGGACCCAGGAGGGCTAGATCCCAAGGTCCCAAGTTGTTTTGATGTTGTCTTATCTTTTGGTATTGCCAAACTTGCCAAAACATAGGAACCCAAACATAATGGCAACTTTGCTGGGGACTAAGACCATTTTAGCCTGAGCTTGGTAGTTAAATCACTGTGGTGGACAGTAAACATCCTTGAAACACTCTAAACCTTCCACCTGGAGACTCCATAGTTCCTTAATGATTAAAAGACTCCACTGGTGATTAGTAGGCCTGCTGATTATCTTGGTTATCACAAGAATCCACTGGGAGGCCATATTTCATTACAACATCAACCATATTAGAAGAAACCCATAGGGTAAAGCTTCTTTGTTAAGATACAAACATACTGGATTCTAGAACAGTCTATACAAGAGCTTATCCTAACCCAAACCCACTTGAAATAGTTGACAACCCTGAGAGAATACTTAGAAAATCTCCCACCCCTAGAAAATCAACTATTTCCAGAAAAATTAATAGAGCTAATTCAACCCCTGAAAAATTTTCAGCTCTATTAGACACTCAATTTGACTTTGATTCATCAAGCCAGCTACCAAGAACACAGTCATTCAGTGCTATAGACCAGACTGACTTAGAACCTCCAATTTCACCATTACATAGTGGTAAACACATTAGGGACAGATAAACCCCACCATACACACCCCTTGATATTCATTTTGTCCAAAACTTGGGTCTCTCTCACCCTAGATCTACTCAATAGTTTGCTACTAGTCCTAGCATTTTTGTCATCCATATACCTGCTGCTCAAACCAATCCTTTACCTCCTCAGAACATCATCATGGCAGCATGGTATGCACCTTTGGTGTTACCACAGCCTTTGGCTCCACTACCAAATGATTATCAATCAAAAATCCCTCATTTCGCTACAAAAGAGTCAACCATAGCTCAACATCATGTGGACATGATTGAAGATGCCTTTGACTACATGGAAATTGAAGATGAAACCATTAAAATGAGGATCTTTGCTCAGAGTTTTGGAGGTGAGGTGAAGAAATGGTTTAAGGGTTTACCTCCTAATAATATCAACGACCTTCCCTCATTACATCAAACCTTTATAAACAAATGGGAAGTCAAGACTAACCCTCTTCAAATCTTAGCAGAATACAAGAATCTCAAAAGAAATATAGGAGAGAGTGTCCATGACTATTCTACAAGGTTTAACAATGTTTACAACGCTCTTCCTCCACACATGAAACCTCCCCAATGAATGGCCCTGGTGAAATACCATGAAGATTTTGATGCTGACATGGCCTATCAGCTTAGGGAGAGATATTATAACACTTTGGAAGATATGAAAAAAGGGGCAGTGAGAATAGAGGCAAACCTGATTGGAAAAAGAGCCAGAATGAGGGCTGAGAAGAAGGCAACATACAGGGATGACACATCAGCTTCCAGATTTGATCCCAAATATGACAGTCTAGCCAAAAAAGTGGAAACGCTAGAGAAAATGATGGAGAAAATGGTTGTCACAGTCAATAATCAGAACAGAAACCAAAATCAAAACCAGAACCAAAACTATAGGAGAAAAAATCCCCCGAACAGACAGAGAGACTCTGATCAACAAGTCATACCCCCATTTCAAGAGAACTTCCTTGATGAAGATGAGGGGATAATAGAAGAGTTTGAAGGAACCACAATAAACATGGTGGAAATAGATAAACAAGTTCACACTTTTTCTACAGAAAATAATCAGACATCATACTCAAATTGGGATGACGAAGGGTTAGAATCTGAGGGTTATAGGTTGGGATTTGAAAATTCCATCATGCAGGTCAGAGAAAAATATGAACTCAAAAGAAAAAAGAGCTTAGATACTTCCAAACCCAAGGCCTATGAGATTACCATCAAGAAAAGACCTGAGAAAACTCCTAAAGTGACTGTTGAAAGTAACAAATCAACAGCTGAGAGTTCTGGGAAAAACAAAGGAAAGGACAGCCAAAATACTGATAAACAAAGTCAAGAAACTAGTAGCACTAGCATTGCAGCTAATGCTCCTGATAAAACAACTTCAAACATTGTACATACTGAGAATCAACAAGCTGATTTTGTCAATAAATTGGTGGCCAATAGAACATAATTGAAACTTTCAAAGGGTCAATCTCCTTTCAATTTGGAAAGTGAGATAGCCAAAATCAAAATTTCTATTCCTCTCACTAAGTTGGCTACTTAGGATGTATATAAAGGTCAAATTTTGAAAGCTTTGAATCTAGGAGAAAGTGACATTGTTAATTTAAGTGATGATCAACCGGCTCTTCTATTTGGTCCAAATATAGAAGGGAATTTTCACGAAGGGGTAGTACCTCCTTTTTATATCAGCCTCAATATCCATGAAGATATCCTTCATAATGCTATGCATGACTCTGGGGCCTCACACAACCTTATGCCTAAGGTAATTATGGAGAAGTTAGGCCTAGGGATAACCCGACCTTATAAGGATTTATATTCATTTGACTCTAGCAGAGTAAAATGCCTTGGCCTAATAAAAGATCTTTGTGTGAATCTAACCCAGATCCCAGCCAAGTGTATGGTTATGGATGTTGTAGTGGCATATGTGCCACCTAAGTATGGCATGTTATTGTCAAGGTCATGGGGTGCCAAGTTGCAAGGTACAATGCAGATGGATGGGTCATATGCCACAATCCCTGTCTTTAGCCAGCTTAGGAGACTATATAGGGAGGAAAAAATGAATTTTATGGTTAGCAGCCCTGAAAAACCTGAAAATTCACCTCTGTACTCTGTCCATACTAATCTGGACTCTTTTATCCTTTGCAACGACAAGTTTACAGATGAGAAAGAGCTAGGAGACAGAGATTTAAACGATAGAGAAGAGCCCATAGATCTTAACATAATGGCCACTCTAGATATAGATGAAAGCGACAAAGAAACGTTAGAACAATGCATTGAATCAGAAACTTGGAGTGAAAAAAACCAAGACTACAAACAACAGATTACTCAGCAATCTGAACTCCATGAAAACCCTGAAGAACAAAACACTGCACAGCCTGGTGTAGAACCCGCAATACAACATAATGGTGAACCCATCATTAGGGATGAAAATGATGATAAAATTGAAAAAAATCCCTTATGGAGGATGGAATTTGATGGGTCTTGAACTCGAAAGAATGCAGGAGCTGGAGTGTGGTTACACAATACTAAGAGTAACTATGCTGAAATTCATGCTTTCAAGCTATATTTTAAATGTAAAAACAATATTGCGGAGTATGAGGCTCTCATCCTAGGACTGAACTTATTGAAAAAAATAGGAGCCCAAATGATAATGGTCCATGGATACTCTGAGTTAGTAATCAAACAAGTGAATGGAGAGTACACCATGAAGCATCCTAGATTGCATACATATAGAAACGATGCCATGGATTTACTAAAAACCTTTGTAGAGTACGAACTGGTGTTTGTTCCTAGGGGTCAGAACATTTTTGCAAATGGATTATCCTGCATAGCTAGTTCATATCATAAATAACCTAGTGACAAACAGATCATCATTCAAACAAAATATAGACCTGCAATGCCATATAATGAAAAATATTGGCAGGTCTTTGAGGGCAACAAGCAGATAGAGGATTTCCTGCTTGGAAGGAATGAGTTTGAATTCTCTGATTCAGAATCTAAATCCGACAAAAGATACCTGAGTGAAGAGTCCCTGGATGAAGAAAAATCACCCCACAATGTATAAATAAACATGTTAACTAAAGAACTTGGAACTCAAACCGAAGAGTACAAGAATGCAGAAAAGGAAGAAACAAAGGTGCTACAGTCCAAGGATAAGAATATACCCAGAGGACTGGCACCCCTAGAGGACCTTTTTGATTTCGACGATGTAGCAAAAAAACACACTATAGAACACACAGAGTCTGATGTTGAGGAATGAAACATAAGCACTGAAGATAAGCCTAAGATGATTAAACTAGCTATGTCCTTGTCGGAAAACATTAATAAGAAATACATTGAGTTATTTAAAGAGTTTGCTAATGTGTTTTCCTGGAGCTACGAGGACTTAAAGGCCTATGATATAGACATTATCCAGCATAAGATCCCCTTGAAAGAAAACCAAAAACCCTTTAGGCGGAAACGACATATAATTAACCCAAAACAACTGCCTCTAGTAGAAAAGGAAATCAAGAAGATGTACGAGGGAGGAATCATAGTGCATGTGAGGTTTTTTGATTGGGTCTCCAACCTTGTAGCTATGAGGGAAAAGAAAGGTGAGATTAGACTGTGCATTTATTTTAGAAACCTTAACAAAGCTTCACTTAAAGATAACTACCCCTTACCCAAGATGGAACACATCCTACAGAGGGTAGTTGGCTCAAAAAGGATCTCCCTATTAGACAGTTTTTCAGGTTATAACCAAGTTTTAGTACTCCCAGAAGACCAACTTAAGACAACTTTCACCACTCCATGGGGCACTTTTATGTACGTAAAAATGCCTTTTGGACTAATGAATGCTGGTGCAACCTTCCAACGAGCTATGGACATAGCCTTTTCAGAGAAAATAGGTCACTTCATCATAATCTACCTTGACGACATAACAATTTATTCCAAAAGAGAGGAATAACATCTTAAACATCTGAGAAGAGTATTTGAGAAATGTAGAAGGTTCGGTCTATCGTTGAATCCCAAAAAGACGATATTCGGGCTTCAAGAAGGTAAGCTTCTTGGCCATATTATATCAGAAAGGGGGGTTTAAATAGACCCAAAAAAGAGTTGAGGGAATACTACAGATTACCCACTTGAGAAACATAAAATAATTTCAGTCCTTTATTGGGAAAATTAACTTCATAAGGAGATTTATTCCTAACTCAACAGAACTCCTTAGAGATATTACTAACATGCTTAAGAAAGGAGTGGGAGTTAAGTGGACTGTAGAGGCCAAAAAATATTTTGAATTGGTTAAACATTCACTCACCCAGGCACCTATCCTAATCAGCCCTGATTTTTCATAATATTTCCTTATATTCTCCTTTGCCTCCGAGCATACAGTGGCTGCAGTCCTGCTACAAAAAAATCCAGAGGGACAGGAATAGCCTATTTCATTTTTCAGCAAGGCATTGAGGGATGCACCCTTGAAATATAACATAATGGAAAAACAGGCCTATGCCTTGGTAAAGGCCTTGAAAGACTCCAGGTGTATATTCTACATTCTCACAACATTGCCTACGTGCCTAACATAGTGATAAATGATATTTTGTCCCAAGAGCTAGATGGAAAGAGGGGAAATGGATTGTTGTAATATTAGAATATGACCTAGAAAACCCAGAAAACTTATCAAAGGTTAGGGCTTAGCGAAATTTATGGCTGAATCTAAATTGCAAGCCCTTGAAATAAACATGGTGGATTATTTGGATGAACATGAAGGATTGCCTGATCCTACTGTTGAAGAACAATTTCAAAACTCTCCTTGGTATTCTTACATCCTGTATGTGCTTACAGATCTGAATGCTCCTCCTGATTTATCAAAGACTAAGGCTAGGTTTCTGAAGTTAAAAGCTAGAAACTATTGCATTTTAAATGAATGTTTATACTAGAAGAATGAAAATGGTTTTCTGCTTAAATTTCTTCCTGAAACTGAAGAAGAGAGGATTAAACATGAGTTCCATTCAGGAGAGTGTGGAGGCCATTTAAACTAGAAAGCCACTGCTAAAAAAATACTCAGAGCTACCTATTACTGGCCTACACTTTTCAATGACATCCACAAAATGATAACTGCCTGCCATAAATTCCATATTTTTGAGGGCAAAATAAATCTTCTCCCCTTACCATTACAACCTATAACTGTTGAAGCTCCCTTTCAACAATGAGGCCCTGATTTTATAAGGGAGATTCATCTTGCTTCCTCTACACAACACAAATGGATTCTCACAGCCACATACTCTTTCACAAAATGGATAGAAGCCATCCCCTCTAGGAATGCCACAGATTCTATCATCATTAAATTCCTTGAAGATCACATCCTCTCTAGATTTGGCTACCTTAGGAAGATAATCATTGATAATGCTGCTGCTTTTGGATCCAAGAAGATGATTGTTTTTTATCACATGTATCAAATTTCACTTGGTCATTCCACTGATTATTACCCACAAGGTAATGGGTTAGCAGAATCATCAAATAAAAGTTTGGTGACCATCATAAAAAAGCTACTTGAAGAGAATAAGAAATAATGGCATAACAAGTTAGTGCATGCTTTATGGGCTGACAAGTTAACAACAAATAAATCCATTGGGATGTCCCCATATCAGCTTGTCTATGGAATAGAGGCAATATTTCCTACCAGCCTAGGGGTACCAGTGATTAAATTGGTACAAGAGATACAGACAGAACAGGACAACATGGTAAGCAGGATAAATCAAACCATACATCTCTAGCAAATAAGAGAAGAAGTATCCAACAGAGCTTTGAAAGTGCAAGAAAACATAAAGAAGTTGTTTGATAAAAGCACAAAATATTGTGGCTTCAAAATTGGAGATAAGGTTCTTAAGTGGGATTCTAGGAGAGAGGACAAAGGAAAGTATGGAAAATTTGACATTTTTTGGTAGGCTCCTGTTGACGGGAAAATCTGTCCAGCCAACAGCAGGGGATATCCCCCGTAAAATGTCCCAATTAAACCTTGAACCGTTTGCAATAGGGATCCCGTCCGGGGTGTGGGTCTGGCTACCGCTGATTTCTCCTTTCTTTGGGTCTCACTCAGAATCTATAAACTTGTGGATACACACTTAATCGGATGATACAAGACATATGATTGATGCATTAAATGTACATATAACATTATGCGTAGCAAGATGAAATAATAAATCATAAGTGCCGAAGGAAATGTTGTTAACAACACATAATTAGGGTCATGATTGTAAGTTGTTTCGACCACGGAAGAAACAATTCTTTATGGCATAAACACCTTTCACTTCCTAAATATATTTAAACAATAGTATGAATGCTAGTGAACAAAGTAATTAACATTCATTAAGAAAGCGAAATGAACTCAACCACCATTAACATATATTCAACAAACTTTCATGCAAATGTGATATGAAGTAAAGATACAGTTCCATTAATCTAAAGATGTTTAGAAACTAAAAAATATAATACTCATAGTGCTCATACATATATCAACATCAGATCCACAAAGGTATTTTGCAAAATGCTTGTATTCATACTCCTAATTGTATAGTCCTGGTAATATAATGTTCTCAACTCGAGTCCCAAACCAAAGTTCCCCTTACAAATTCATGAAGGAAGTATTTATAAAGAAAAGCTTGCCCTTTGGGCTCCCTAAATTTTCACCTTCCTAACGGTTGGGCTGCCTTACGACTCAGTCTATTCTGCGACCTACGACCTGAGCCACTGTTGCGACCTGCGACCTTACTGGGTTTTGCGACTTGCGACTTATTGGATTTTTCGACTTGCGACCCTGAGCAATCCACGACCTACAATCTGAGGAAATATGTGACCTTCGACCTTAAGCAAATATGTGACTTATGACCTTGATAAATTTGTGACCTGAGGAAATATGCAACCTAGGGGCTTTATCCCTTCTACATTTCTCTTCTTGAGATAGTCTCAGCTCTCGCCACGTGAACTAACATCTTCTGGGTAGGTGAAAACCTTCTTTGTCTGGGTCATCACCATAATTTCCTCATGTTACCTACGTGTAAGCATATCAGATTAGCCATGTATAACTTATTAAATTAGCCTCATGCACACAGATATATTTATGCATGTTGAGGAAAATAAAATAAAATAAATGCAGATGCATAAGGGGCATATTGACAAATAAAATCAGGGGATTTTAACAACTAGCTTGGACTCCTACATAGTCCTTTTGCCATGTCTCCACCTTATTGGGTGATGTTGTTTGTATATTATAATCCTGTTCCTTTTTACCCAAGACTTATTTCTACAGGGCACGGTAAGGAGAGAGACTCATTTTCACCGAGCATGCTTCTATTCATGTGTTTCCTTCTTGGTTACTACCTCGTACGATCTTTTCATGGCTTCAAAATGGGATACATCCTTGGAAAATCTGGTGCATGTATACATGTGTACCCCTAGTGTGCTTCCAACAATACGATTATGGGGCCTCTTGTAACAATGCTTTGATCATTTGCTGTCCTCTGTAATACAAATGTGTGCCTGCCCTATTTCGAGAGTGCGACTTTGTGTTTAAATGGGCATGGGCTAAATAGGCGTGGGGTTCGCGTAGTCGGAAAGTCGCGAAGGCGTGAAATCATTTGGGGTGCGACTCTGTGACTTGGTGAATTGGGGAGGTTGCAAAGTCACAAATTTCTTTGAGTCACATTCTTCGAGTCTTGAGGAGAGCTACGACTATGCGACTTGGTGAGAGGTCGAAGGGTCGCATGCTACTGCTACAACAGACTTGCGACCACATGGCTAAATAGCATACTGCCTCCTTGTTGAACTGTGCTCTATTTTCAATCATGTCCCTCATGGAGCATGAGCAGATTTCATTATCATGCCTCCAAGCAAATGCAGAATCGAACAGATCGCATTGAGATGGTAGTCGCTATTTGACTCGGATGTCAAATATGAAGGAGATTTGAGCAAATATCTACCATATATCCCGTATGAAAGTGCAGCCGGACAATGCCATTAGAATATGTTTTCGGGATGAAAGGATGTGTAAAATTGGGATTATTAGTACATTCGCCTTATTCCATAGCTAAAATCCAGTGACCTGTGACAGAAACCACAATTTCCGAACGCAGAGCAATATGAATTTCATTATCATGTTCGACCTGTTACTTTTTTTACTGGGTTTTGTACTGATGCTTGAAACGTAACGCTCTGTCCACTTTGGATAATGGGCTCCTCTCGAAATTCCTCCATACCATACATTAAATCTTTGCCATGTGTTGAAAGCAGAATATTTTGCTGCACTCAGAGCTTCTATAGAAGATTCGTGAAGTTCGATCGACGATGTAAAACCTCATGCAATAGTTTTAACATGCAATAGTTACAGCACCTACCCCATTTTAAACTCATGAGTTCTCATTATTTGCATCCTTACGCCTACGCTTTGTAGTGTGATGGCCCATTTTTTTTCTTTACATGGTGTCTGATCAACTTAGTGTTCCTAAATTGATGTCATAAATTGTCAACAAGGGCTAGTAAACTGTTGAAGTGAAGTGCACTATATGTGCCTAGGAATCTGTTTCTCACTACGTTGTGTTTAGTGTTTTTTTTTTTTTTTTAATGTTTTTGGTTTTATGTTTTTATTCTAAGAGGAAAAGAACTAAGTGTTGATAAAGAGAAGTTGTTGGTCACACTAAAACAGAGAAAAACCTATTCTAAACTATGCATGACACTTGAGAACATAAAATGCAATACTTTAACAAGAAAAATTACTCATAGCATGAACTCAATAAATCATAACATGAACTCAGTCCAATTCATTCATTAGAAATATGTTGGAATAACTTGAGAAAAGGATAAGTTTAATGCAATGAGGTTCTTCTAAGTAAACAACAATCTACAATGTCACAGAGAAAATCTCATCCATGGCTAGAAATTTGTTGGAACACATTTGGAAAAAGATAGTCTACAACCTAGTGAAGAATTCTACTCTAAATTAACCTATGACATCGAAATTAATCCATTCTACAACTCAAAATATCACTGTTAAACCTCATTCAAGAATTAGAAATCTTTTGGAATAGCTTTGGAAAAGAGGCAGTTTGTGAAATTATGAGAAGTTGCAGAATAGTCAAGACTTCAAAATGACATTACCAATTCTTGTTCCTATGATGATGATGTATTAGTAGAAATTAAGAACAGGAGTAGTTTGTAAATAATGAAGGCCATTAAGTTTATCTTAACAACTAGAATACAACTGACTAATAAAACTAAAAATACAATGGATAGAACTAAACTAGAATTCAATCATTCAAATTTGAAATACAATGAACAGAAGTGAACTAGAGTGCCATTAACCTCCAGAGTTTTACAACTAAACTAAAATGAAACTAATCACTGAAATACTATATCTCTGTCTCATTCGGTGTTAGTGGTATTTTGGAACAATTCATAGAACAAGACTGGTTGTAACATGTGATGTAAATGAACATAAAAACATAAAGTTCAAAAAAAAAACGCAACTAAGCTCTAAAACACCATAGCTATGTCTCATTCAGTGTTAGTCATATTTTGGAATAATTCGTAAGAACAAGACTAGCTGTAACAATTGATGTAATTGAGCACAAAAACATAAAGTTCTGAAAAATGCAACTAATTCCTAATATACTACAGTTATATCTCATTCAATTTTAGTGATATTTTGGAACAATTCGTAAAAATAAGACTGGCTGTAGCATCCAATGCAAGTGAGTGTAAGACACAAAGTTCAGAAAATTGCTTAACCTAGGAATGCAACAAGGATAAAGTTACTTATCTAAACAATGTGCACAGAGATTCTCTGGCAGTAGGGGCCCTCTACCACCGGATTAGCATACAAATCTCCTCAAGATTGCCTCAGATATTGCAATAAAGTGGTAATTCTTTCATTAAAGGAAAAGTATTTCAAAAACAGAGTATTACGGTCTTTTGAGATCTAGCAACAAAAAATCAATCTAGCTACCTGTCTCTCGGTCTCCCGAGTCATTCTTATAAAAGAAATACATAACTACCCTTGAGAAGAAACAGGAAAAAGTGTCTTTTTCAATCAAAATAAAATTAGAACTCTTGTGGAGGCCTCGTACTTTGCTGGAGACATCTGTAGAGTCCCTGTCCTAGTAGGAATCTGCTTCTTAGCTTTGATATTTTCCACGTGCATAACCACCTGTAGATTCTTGCTCAGACTTCATAGAGAGAAATAAATGATGTGGGGGTGTTGTGGAATTCAACCATATGCATTTTTCTTTGAAGTGACAGCTGTAACCTATGAGAACATGAAGATAGCCGCAGAATAGGCGACTAGCTACAGAATGGCTACATTCTGTAGCTGAGTCTAGTAAAAAATTACTATAACAACAAAACCACGAAAATATAGCAAATCAGTCATTGTATACATTCCTAAAGTGATTTTAATTAATCATATTGATAATTTAAGCCTGTAATTGATAAGGGACAAAGGAAATGAAGTGAAATTGGGTGAAAGCAAAGGACATCTTTGGGGCTCAACACATGGCCTAAGTCGAAGCATGCCGAGATGTTGTGGACGTGTTGTGCGCTACAAATTCTTGGGTTTGGTACATTAATACCAAAAATTATAATATTTTTTTAAACCCATTACCAAATCGGTGGATTATATCACCATATCTTCAGATTGCTGATATGTTCATGGGTAAATTTAGGCGATTCGCCATTTTGTTTAGAAGTGGAGGGATCTTTAGTATTTCTATCATTAGGAGGGCTTACGAACAATATGCCTCCCTCCATTGTGCCATGTAATCCGACAGGAAACCTTTCCTATGAATTCCTGTAATGCTTATGTTGAATATTGTGGTTGCGCTGATGTAGGAATCGGAGCAGAGTTGAGCTATTGGAGTTGATCTAACTGGGCGCTTGCAATGACCAAAAATATTTCTACAAAAACAAGAACTTGATTTATGCATATCAGGGGACTCGGCTGTGAAAATTTTTGATATATTATTTATTTTACTCTTAACTGTGGACAATATTAGAAGGTCATTTAGATTTATAACTGTAATGTGTCTTCCGATCAGGGTTGAAAAGGCTGAGGAAGTGGTGACACAATTTTTGGCATGCTGACTCACCTCCTCCAGCGGTCATGGCACTTTATGTGGCATCAGTGGTGAGTTGGACCTGTGATATCACCCATGGCATTTTTAATAGCCTGCTCATAACCACCATCTGGTGGTTAACAAACCTGTGGCATGTGAGAAGATTCTCCGGTGACGATATGTCCTTTTGTTAACCTGTATCACTAATCTTCATCTGATATGGTTTGAAACCATAACTCTGCACCATTTAAAACATGGTTATAGATTGTCATATATCGCACCATAGTTATTATAACATTGCCACTATAGGTTTGTCATAAAGTTCCGCTCCATGTTTTAAACATAAATTTTGACCACTATATATATCCGCTCCAAATGTTTTACCATAGGTTGAAACTCCGCCATAGAAATATTTGAGCCCATTTGTAATGTTTTTCATATAGTTTTGATCCACCATCTTGTATGGTTTTAAAACCATATTGTTTTTTCACCTTGGCTTAATTATATAATTTTTAAAACCATAACCTTGGTCCATAGATTTGCACCCATTGTGTAGCTTAGGTTTAACAAATATTGCTTCCCAAAGGTGCGTTTAGATATTTGAAATTGTGCCAAAAACTACTAATGCACCCATTACCTGAACAATCAAACCTAAATCTCACCATGCACCTGAACCAACAAACCTACACCTGTACTTTGATGGATGATGAGAAACTGAAAGAGGTGTTGGATTTAAAGCGACGAACTGTATAGTTCATTGTTGTTCCCAGAAACAATTGAGACCTGTAAACTTGGAGAAATTGGATAATAATCCTGGATCACTCCTACTTTGTCAATGCAAATCCATACTTAATCACCAAATTGATAGTGATGACCCTTCCGATGCTTATCATGACGCATTTTGAACCCGTGAATCATTTCATTCAACTGCGGAAAATAGAAAAACCATTTTAGTTGTGCCATTGTCTTGCCAACATCAACATGTGCGCTTTCACACTGCAGCTCGTCACGAAAACACCTTTGAATCAGATTGTCTTTCCTTAGGGAAATCCTTTGAGTCCACTTTTTCCACCCGGGCTATACATTAGACTAGACTTGTCAAATTGGTGAAATATGTTCCTTTCTGTGTGTACTCTAGGAGATCAACATTGAGCTAGTGTTGTGTAAGGATCTTCAGAACTCCCTTTAAGGTGAGATATTTTCCATCTCGTAATATGACTACCTCGTCCGGTTCCTCCTTTAGCTTAGATTTGATAAATCACAACAAATTCTTCTGGTTTATGCGAGATGGCATCCCATACGAACATTTCCAAATGGAGTGATTCTAAGGATCCAATGTACATTAGTGAAGAATGTTTTTTGCATCAGTAACATGAATATCTCTTTCTCTGATAAACATGTACCACAACATCCTCCTTTTAATAGTATTGGTCACTTGCTTATCCTCCTCCCTTGTTTCGGAGATGTGGTCTTGTTGTTGAGCTTCATTTTATTTCCTTCGGTGTGGTGACGACATTAATGAGTTTATCACCCATGGGATTGACCTTTATGAAACATTATAACATCAATTATTTCATAGTTTTTCTTTGAGAATGGTGCCCCTAGATAAATTATATGAGATCAACGAGCTTAAGAGAAGTACTTAAACAACATGCTTAATGACCCATGGTGAGAGGGCTCCTAATGTACATCCTCCATGCACGGAAAATTTCCTATTCGAGTGTGTGCTTGATGATCCCTCCCACACATGGTGTGATTGTAGCAAAAGCACCTGATCCTGATGGTGAGAAAGCTCATGAGGGGTTGGGGATAGGTCATTGGGATGTCACTGAGTATAGGTCGGGTGAAAAACCTTAAGCGAGCAGAGGGGGACCTGAAATTTTGAATATACCCAAAATTTGGGTTGTGTTGTAGCGGCTACAACAGGTCCTTACATCATCCAATCCACCATTGGTCCAAATGCCTTTTTTCTACAAGAAATTGATGGTACAGATCTGTTTGGGGGTCCTATCAATGGTAGGATGCTCAAGAATTAATACTACTGATTTCCAGTTAAAATTTTTTCATTTCCATTGTAAATACCATTGCAGTGTTTTGTTTTAAAGAAAAAGAGAAAAATGTTTCAAAAAAGAGAGAAAGAGAGGTTTAGAAATGCTCGAAACATGAACCTCTGAAGTTCCAAGAAGAATTGCTCAAAAAAGCTTAAAACCTGAGCCAAAGAAAAGGAAAGGCTGGTTCTAATATGCCCAAAATCTGAACCAACAAAGAAAGAAAGAAGAATCAGCTCTAACAAGCCCAAAACCAGAGCTGAAATGAAAAAGAAAGTGACTCTAACGAGCTCAAAACTTGAGTCACAAAGAAAAAGAAGGATGCTTCATAGTTTCACAATTTCAACCCTTCACAATTTTGGTTCTAATTTTCTGCAAAGTTCAGTTCATGTACAGCTGTTTTTATGCCATGGATCCACAACAAACCAGACTGTCTAATCCTGTTTTGACTGTTTTTAAATTTCTGTTGTAGAATGTAGAGAGTGAAATCTGCTAGACAGTTTAATCCTAGCAGATATTAGTCTAGGTAGAGAAGCTATGAGGCCAACTTTTTAATCTGGTCTCATGGAGGAATAAGGTTAGAATTAGATTAGTTTCTTTTCTACTTTCAATAAAAAAGTATGAAAAGGTCTGCAAATTTAAATTCACCTTGAATAAAAAATGCTAGGACTATAGGATGGGTAGGTAGACTGTTTCAGGATGTTTTCTGCTGATATGATGTCTTCATGAGTTGTGACAGCTGATTAAAGAAAGAAAATATGTGTCAAGCACCAGGCATCTGGCCTACTTCCAAAGATCATTTTCCAAGATTCTTGACACCTTCAAGAAGATGACATCCCCATGTGGAGCCATTGTTAGCCACCTATAAATTTTTGACAGAGCAAACAGGTGGCTAAATTTGTTTCTAAGTCTTTAAGAGATACATTTCCTATGAAAACATATCACTCTTGAAGCTTCCTTGTGTATTTTTCCTTTGAAAAACTCTTCACTGCTGTTTCCATCAAGAAAGCCTCATTTTTTATGGAAAAATTTGCTCAGAAAAATCCTACATCTACTCCTTTGTATCCCTACAAATTTCCCATTTTAACCCCTTTTTCCCCTCCTCAAAATTTCCCCTTTAACCCTCAAAACCCCTTCCTAAGTCTTCTAAACCATCAAATTCCCCATTTTAAACCATGTGAATCCCTTCATTCGGTGAGAAAATCCTGTTATTCCCTTGCCGGAACCACTGTTTAATCTTTAAAAACGCTATTTTTAAGGAAAAAAACCCACTTTTTACCATATGATAGGCCTAAGCCCCTTTCGGCAAAGCCCCCACCCCTTCTTCGCATATAACTGGGAGCTAAGACCAAGTGCTAAGCCACAACGCGCTAATTGCAATTGGAAGATTGGATGTGAGCGCATTTCCTTTGTAAGTTGTAAATCTCTGATGCAATTTCCTTTTGATCTATCAACCGCGGGTGAAATATCCACCATCGATCTATAAAGATCTAGTGGCCAGTGCTAAACCTTCACCACACCCATTACATTGTTTCATCTACCTTGCAACTACATATAAACCATGGATTTCCTGTAAAATCCAACAGCTGGCGTGACATCGCATCATTGCCAATCAGAAAGTTTTAATGTGCCACTTCCTGTTTCCCTCGATTGCGATCCTCCGATTGGATCCTGGCCGTTGAATCCACAAGAACCAATGGCTAGGATTTGATCGCACCTCGCTCATTTTCCCTCCATCGCTCTCCCTCCGAAAAATCTCCACCGTTGATCTTCCACTGATCCAACAATCTGCATGCAATCACAAGTTTAAAACCATCGAAGTGTGGCCCCTTCCTTTCTTCGATGCGATTAGATCTCAACTGTCCATCCTGATTGATCTGACGGCCCTCCTTTCTCCTGGACATTCATTTAAGCCTTTTGCTTCCACCTCATCTTTCAATCTCAACCGTCCATTATCAAGATCTGATGGCCCAGAATTAACCCACTTTGATCCCATCCCACCATACCAACCACACACCTTTCCATATCGCGCTCCATCCTACACCGTCAGATCTCCCGGTCCCATATCCAACGGATAAGGTGCACATCGCGTGATTTTAGTGTCTAACTGTTAACAGTTCAAATTTACATGATGTAAGTGGTTTTTAAAGGACACGTGTCAAGTGGCAGAGCATATCGCGTTGTTTGGGAAAATTTTAAAAACCACTCCAGTATTGCGCGAAAACAGTTGTTTTTCACCTAAAAACCACCTCCCCACTTCTGCTCCTAAAAGTTCATCTAAATATCTCAACCGTTGATCCGTATAGATCTACGGTCCTTGTTGCATCGCACTCTCATTCATATTTCTTTCATCGGGCTTCCACAGAGTTTCATCGGATGATCCCAACCGTTGATCTCCTCCTAAGATCTAATGGTCCACACTCAATCGCCCTCCACCCATGCCGGTCCCACCATTCAAACACCCCATTTCATTTGATTTTCATCTATTTCCTTTGTATTTCATCCATAGTTCAAGCTTTTATGTTTTACATTAAAAATTTAATTTCTCCGCCTAACCTCCTAAAGTTACTCCACTAGTAAATCTCCTTCATTGATCATCATCCCACTTTCTAACCCAATGGTCGAGAATCATTTCTCCACCAGACCTTCATCAGATCATTCCTTCGCCATTATATAGAAATTCTCACCATTTTCCCACCCGAAGCTACTATTTTCATTGCTTCTCCTCCATTTTCCACAGGCCTCCACATAATCCAACCTCCACTCCCGTGGATTTTCTTAACAAGTTTAGTGGTTTTGTAGGTGTTAAAGGATTACAAGTGTGATCTGTCTCATTGGTCACAGACAGAGTTGTATAGTGGCACAAAGTGCCATTTTCAGAGCCAAAGATTGTAGAGAGAATTCCTGGGATGGTTTTCGAACAAAATATTTCATTAAAGACCAGTATTTAACTCTATGAAACCCCCAGTGCCATTAAAACCGCACTTCCACAGATGGAGACAGTCAAAGAAGCAGCAAAGAGTATCAGTAAAGAATTAAAGAGATTTAATGCCCATTATTAAAGATTTTAAGCTTTAATTCAGTGTTTAAAGGGTGAATGTACAACATTGAAAATCTTATGATTGACACAAAAGGCCTAATGAGGCCTGAAAACATAGAAACAAATCTTATCAGTGTTTCACATCAATAGAAGTTTCTTTCCCATGAAAGGACAAGTTCCCATAATATTCTATTCTCCATCAACGTTCTTGAGAAGATCACTACCCTAATAGTAGTTCTAAGACTACCAGAGCATTTTTTACACAGCATGGCAGGCCTAAAATCATTTAACTTCCTTACTTGTCCCAGAGTACTACAGAGTACTACAGCCAAAAATTACATCAAAGAACATACCTGGAGTTATGATCATCCTGTCGAAGACCACTCTTTCATCCAAGAGTACCGAGAGTCAATGCAGTGATATTAAAACAAAATGGGCCTTGAGCACTCTTCTTCCTCTATTTTAAATGTTTCAGTAAAAGTTCATCTAACTCCTCTGCCTCTCTTTCAACTATAAAACTCTTGAAAAATATATTGTAAAGGTTGTTGCTTGGAAAACCGTGGATTGTAAGCTGTTTCTCTTGAGATATAGTTCTATGTGCATAATTATAAGATAGCCTGAGGAGATGATTTCAGACTGAATATCAAGCTGTTGGAAATGTTGTATATGACTAGTGTTGCTCTTTAATATGACAAGCAATTTATTTTGGATTCTGATTTAAAGCAGTGGTGATGTGTCCTACCTTTGTCTCTATTTTCCTTCTGTAATTCTTCATATTTTGTTTCTCTGATAAGAATTAGTAAACTGGTTTAGGATATGCCCTTGTATGCACCCTAATGCTTCCTGCTCTTCTTATCTTTTATGTTTTCTACTAATTGTGCAATCTAAGAACTAAGTCTAGGCAATTTAACTAGTATAGTAGTTGGTTATCACTGTTTGCTGATGTGTGAATTCCAGAGTTAGTTATTCGATGTTCTTGTCTGGTTTTAATTGAAGGAATTGGGATACTGGGAGATTTAGAACTGATTCTGTCTCACTAGGGTCCTTTTCTAACTATTAAACCTTTCTAAGTTCCCTTAAGTTGAATGTAAAAGAATTGAAAGTTCAAAGCCTTTCTCTGATCTTCAATCTTCACCTTTGTGTTAAATCTTTAATGTTTTCCCTTGTCTAAGAGTTAGCTTCTTTAGGAATTTGGTCATAGACGGTTAAGGCATGCCCTGTCCCTAGATCAGCTCCTAGGTAGCCACCTCGGAAGGTTTCCTTGTTATTCACCTTCATTCCTTATCGTTTCATCCCATTATCATCTTTAAAAATATCCTCTGTTTTATATGACTAGCCCATTTGAAAGCCTTAGATATTGAATTGCAAGTAAACCCTTTGATGACTCCATTGCGCAATGGTATCGAGTGTTCTCTATATTATATCCCCATTTCCAAAATCCTTTATGCCAATTTCTTTGTCTTATAGTGAACCCTTCCTTCATGTTTCCCAAAAACCAAACAAAACAAACAAAACAACAACCCTTATGCCTATAACTAGTCTAATACCTTAAATTGAACCTAAAATACATATATACCTTTGCTTTTTATAGAGAGATCCCTCTCTGGACCCAGGAGGGCTAGATCCTGAGGTCCCAAGTGGTTTTTATGTTGTCTTATCTTTTGGTATTGCCAAACTTGCCAAAACATAGGAACCCCAACATAATGGTGACTCCGCTAGGGACTAAGACCATTTTAGCCTGAGCTTGGTAGTTAAATCACTGTGGTAGACAATAAACATCCTTGAAACACTCTAAACCTTCCACCTAGCTACTCCATAGTTCCTTAATGATTAAAATACTCCACTGGTGATCAGTAGGCCTACTGATTATCTTGGTTTTAGAAAGACTCCACTGGGAGACCATATTTCATTACAACATCAGCCATATTAGAAGAAACACATAGGGTAAAGCTTCTTTTTTAAGAGACATACATACTGGATTCTAGAACAATCTATACAAGAGCTTATCCTAACCCAAACCCACTTGAAATAGTTGAAAACCCTGAGAGAATTCTTAGAAAATCTCCCACCCCTAGAAAATCAACTATTTCCATAAACATTAATAGAGCTAATTCATCCCCTGAAAACTTTTCAGCTCTATTAAACACTCAATTTGACTTTGATTCATCAAGCCAATTACCAAGAACACAGTCACTCAGTGCTATAGACCAGACTGACTTAGAGCCTCCAAGTTCACCATTACATAGTGGTCAACGCATTAGGGACAGAGAAACCCCACCATATACACCCCCTGATATTCATTTTATCCAAAACTTGGGTCTCTCTCACCCTATATTTTCTCAACATTTTGCTACTGGTCCTAGCATTTCGGTCATCCATATACTTGCTGCTCAAACCAATCCTTTGCCTCCTCAGAACATCATCATGGTAGCATGGTACACACCATTGGTGTTACCACAGCCTTTGGCTCCACTACCAAATGATTATCAATCAAAAATCCCTCATTTCATTGCAAAAGAGTAAACCACAGCTCAACATCATGTGGACAAGATGGAAGATGCCTTGGGCTACATGGAAATTGAAGATGAAACCATTAAAATGAGGATCTTCGCTCATATTTTTGGAGGTGAGGTGAAGAAAGGGTTTAAGGGTTTACCTTCTAATAGTATCAATGACCTTCCCTCGTTACATAAAACCTTTATAAACAAATGGGAAGTCAAGATTAACCCTCTTCAAATCTTAGCAGAATACAAAAATCTCAAAAGAAATGTAGGAGTGAGTGTCCATACTATTCTACAAGGTTTAACAGTGTTTACAACACTCTTCCTCCACACCTGAAACCTCCCCAAGGAATGGCCCTAGTGAAATAACCTGAAGGCTTTGATGCTGACATGGCCTATCAACTTAGGGAGGGAGATTATAACACTTTGGAAGATATGCAAAAGGGGCAGTGAGCGTAGAGGAAAACCTGATTGAAAAAATAGCCAGAATGAGGGCTGAGAAGAAGGAAACATACATGGATGACACATCAGCATCCACATCTGATCCCAAATATGAAAATCTAGCCAAAAACATGGAAATGCTAGAGAAAATGGTTGTCACAGTCAGTAATCAGAACATAAACCAAAATCAAAACCAGAACCATAACTATTGGAGAAACAGTCGCCCAAACAGACAGAGAGACTCTGATCAACAAGTCATACCCCCATTTCAAGATAACTTCCTTGATGAAGATGAGGGGATAATAGAAGAGTCTGAAGGAACCACAATAAACATGGTGGAAATAGATAACCAAGTTCACACCTTTTCCACAAAAAATAATCATACCTCATACTCACAAGAGCCACGACAATCTTTTCAATTTTAGAGAGTCATAAAAGAGCTAAAAGATGAAGCTAGTAGTGATTTTTTCGTGTTTTAACTGAGTTCGAAAAAGTATAAAATATAACTCGTTACCTCATCACTATTGCCTAAAAACCTGTCGCTGTACAAGAGACACGTGTAAAACCCATTTCTTAAAAATAATATAATAAAATAATCAAAAAATATGTATTAAAACGTAATTAGGGTTGTGAAAAGTTATAAAATGCCAAAAATGGTAAAAATAATTACTTTTCACTTTTTACCTCTCGTGGAGCAATAGTTACCCATTTGACACTGCGATTTTGCGACGATGATAGCGGATGATCCGACAGGCCAATCTCAAATCCGCTAGTTCCAAGTAAGAGTCGATATCTCTCCCTTCATTTTAAGTCCTCTTTTACTACCTGCAAACCTTAATTTTGATTTCTGGGGGATGAAATGTAAATTTTAGGGCACGACGGTTGGCGTGGGTTTCGGGCATAGACTCGCGCTAATCGCCCATTTTTCTGAACTAGGGCATGGCCATTGGTGCGACTGTTTGATAAAAAATTGTGCCAACTACACAGACCATTTTTGTTTTAAAAAATGCAAGTTAAAGACCCATTTTTTTACAAATCCAAGTTTCTAAAATAGGTAATACTATCCATATGAACATGTTTCCAGGTAGAAAGTGGAAAAATGGTAATCGAATAGAAAGAATGGGAACACAGTGAATAGGATGAGCTTTCCATGGAAAATGAGAGATGCATGGAAGCTCTCAGAGACTATGGACTGAAGAAGTTCTTCTTGACACCGTGTCTCCAAGCTCAACCAAAGCTGCTATAGTATTTGATCAACATATGGGAGGAGGATCAGGAAAATTTCATCCTTCGAGATTAGGAATTTGAGATCAATGTTTCTAATGTCTACTTCATAACAGGACTATCACAGAGGGGAGAAACACCAATCGTAACTGGCACTCGACCTTGCATGGTGACTGTTGGAACAGGGTCCTCCAAAGGCTGTGAATTGGGATATTTTTTAGTTTTTTTGTATATTTTTGGAATATTTTAGTCTAATGCAACGGTTTTGGGGTGGGTCAAAGCCCTGAAAGAATTGCAACGGGTCAAAGGGTAGACATAGATTCTACAAACCATGGTTTGTAGACCACAAGAAAGCTTAGGCTAAATCGTTATAAATAGATGAACATTTTGAGTCTTATGGAAGAGAAGAATTGGAATTGATGCTACATGCGAATTGGTAGATTTGTCTAGGGTTGTTTTTGGTAAGGACTCCTGGAGTTGTGTGCGCAGAGATCCTCATTCGTACTGTGTGCGGACCCCACTAGGCTGTGTGTGTGGGCTAGTTTTGGGTATTGTAAGTAGATCTGAAAGACTAATGAATCCATAAGTATTTTTGGAATATCTGAATCTATTGGAAATTACTAGTGATGTGAATATGTGATACTTGGTTATGTTATATATTATTCTGTGTTACTGATTTAAGCTACAAAAAGTGATTGTGTTATTTTTTTAGGCTACAGAATGTTTGTGATCTAATATTTAAGATTTTTAATTATTATTAGCTGCAAATAATTTGATCTGTTCTGATAATTGGCAAGATGCACGTGGATGCGAAGCTCTTGAATAGATCTATACATGATAATAGATCGATTGGGCTGAGTTGTGAGTTGTATTGTTTTTGCTGCGACCCTTCAGTGAATAGATATGTCTATTACTAAACTCGGAGGCTGCAAACTTGACTTACTTACTCTCTCTCTGGGTGCAAAAACCTAGTTCAAGCACCCTCCCATACTGCTTCGGGTGAGATTTTGGCTTGAGAAAGGGCCAAGACCCCTTGAGCCAACAAATTATTCCATTGTCGGGACCGGGAGCATTTTGAGAGAGATCGGGTAATGCCATGGCCGTACTGGAAACCTGAAAGAAAAGAAATCGATGAATGGCTTGAAAAACAAGTTTAGGAATTGGAAGTAAAAGAAAACTGCAGTAAGAAGTTGACCACCGAAGAGTGGAAGAACAAGTATATTTTCATGGAAACTATGATATATTCTTTGTATAAATTGCAATCGAGCTCCAAGAGTGGCTCGCAAGGATGGTCAAATTCCAGAAGTGTTGAAAAGACGAGCGGGTCACACAATGGACCCCAGAATTGATCCAGCAGTTAGAAAAGACTGATAACACCATCACTCACATGGTGGATCACTAGGTGGACAGTGTGCTAGGATGGTTTCTGACAGATTTTTCCATCGATCAATTCATCTCCTATTCTGATGTAGAGCGACAATTTTTCAAGGTTTTTTGGGGTATGTTTCTGAAAAAATTACCATTACTGATCAAAATATTACTATGCGAAAAGAGTATTTTGTGTAGCTACACCGAGTGAAAGACCTTTGATCTGGATGGAAGTACAATGCGAAGTGGCAAATACTATCGAACCAACCAAGAAGGGGATAGATCTGTCTACAGTTCGGTAAGAGAAATAGCTACGTAGAGTCCTCCAGCCACACCACTTTCAAACCATCATAAGGGTAAGAATTCACCTACATCTCTGCCACTACCAGAACATGACATGGCTGCACACATGAAGTTACCTACCTTTAAGGGTGTGGGAGATGAAAACATGGATCATTTCTGGTTTGTCACAAGATCTGTATGGACTGCGTAGAATGTAGCTAATGATGTGGTGAAAATGGCACAACTATTCGTCACCTTTGAAGGAAGAGCCTTGGACTGGTACATGGGATACATCAGGTAGCATGTGAATGAAACCATTGAAGAGATTAAGAACACCTTGAAACAACAGTTCAATAAGCCTAAGTCCTACTCGCAAATAGTGGTGGACCTGAAGGATTTCAAGCAAGGGCCTTCTAATTCTATGTGAAAGGTCGATCAATGACTAAAGAAGGTGATCAGAGAAGGAGGATTTTAGTACGATGAAAGACAACACATGGAATGGTTCATCTCTATGTTGCTGCCACACCTACGTGTACCTATGGGTCACCAAAATTTTGAATCACAGGAAAAAGCCTTGGAGGTCGCTATGAAGTTAGAAGCTGTGCCCAGGGATGATACCCAGCTGGGCGTCCAATATTTCCAAGGACAACTAGAGGCGATGCACATGAAGATCTAGAATCTACAAAAGGAGCGAGGAGCAGAAGCTAGCCCTGAAAGATGGTGCATACGTTGCAGGGTGAATGGTCACATCAAGGATAACTTTCCTCTGTTAGTAGACTACATGCAAGTAGGGGGACCTAGCTTGTTGCGCCCTAGGGAAACTACAGGATCAAATGGGCCAACATTGTGGTGTGATGATTGTTGCATTGCAGGGCTGCACAATATGAACCACTTTCCCCACCTTGCTGCGTATGTCGCAGAGGTAAAGCAGCAATGTTGAAAGTTTTGCAGGTCGATAGGACATGATGAATAGAACTGTCAGACATATGATTTGATGATTGATCAAGGAAAATTATATAGAGTACAAACAGACCTTGCATTGCCGAGATCCCCCGCAGGCATAGGTGGCTCCCTAGTTAGGGGCAGGGGAGGGGGCCGAGGTGGAAGCGCAGGTCAGGGACGAGGGAAACTAATTTGTTATAACTATGGAGAAGTAGGGCACTTTGTAAGGGACTGTCTAAACCCTACAAGGAAGTCCTGCCGTTATTGCAGACAATTGGACCATGCAATTGAAGACTATCCAATATTGATAGCAAAGATGCAGGAGAAGTAGCTGACACCTACACAGAATGTGCAGAGGGTTAAGGATGAACTGCGAAACGAATATCCAAGCGTGAATGTCATAACACGCAGTGGAATGGCCACTAGGGGACCTAGGGCAAAGGCTATGATTGAACCTCTAATCCAAAAAGAAGTTATCAAATAAGAAGGTTTTGATCTAAAAAAGTAAAAAGAAACATTTTTTGCAGCTCACAAAGATTTTGCTGAGGTGGAGGCATCTAATTCTTAGGCACTTGTGAACTGCAAGGCAGATGATGAGGTCAAACCCCGTTTTCAGGCATGTATGAAGCTACTACATAACCAAAAGGTTGTGGAGAATCTGCAAGCATTAATAGATAGCTGTGCAGTGTGACCTAACCTACCCCCAGAAATCAAGGATGTACACAAACTATACAGATATAAGAAATGCACCAGTAGAAAGATGTGGTTGACAGCACAGATCGGTTACTATGAAATGGATCAAGTTATTTTGGACCTGGGGTCAGATGCAAATGTACTACCAAAACAAACGTGGCAACGAATGGGAGAACCTAAGTTGGAGTGGTCAACTGTCCAGCTGAATATGGCCAATCAACAGAAGATCATACCCTTGGGGAGACTATCGAATATCATGGTAGATATTATAAGGGTCAAGGTCTGGCCTGATTTTGAGGTAATTAATATTGTAGAAGATGCGGACCTTGACCCTGCGCTCCTAGGGTTAGACTGGGCCATAGATATGGGAGGCATCATTAACTTGAAGAAGAGAAGCATGGTGTTTGAAAATAACGGCATAAGGGTGATAGTACCATTAAATCCTGTGGAAGGTGAACGATATACAGAGCCAGTGTGTGACAAATGTAATATCCAAAAATAGGGAATTTCTACAACAATAAGAACACCTTAAGATGTTCCAAAGTTGGAGATGCAACAATGTAAGAACACATATTGGAGTAGCAGCATTATTTCAATACATACATCATGAGAAGATCCAAATAGCCATAAAATTGATCTTATAGCAGCAATTTTATACAAATCCTTGAGGTAATGATCACTCAAGCTAGGCAATGCAAGCCTCAATAGAACATGTATAAGAAAATGAAGAACACTACTACATATAGAAAGCCCAAGGCTATGAATGCATAGTTTATAGGATTAACTGCTACATAAATAATGTCAATACATATATATAGAAATGTATGGCTCAAATAAAGTGGGGAGAAAAGCTCTAACCCCTGAAAAACAATATCATGTCAATCCTGGAAGGATTGGCTGAAATATACAAAATGGAAAAAATGCCAGTGTAGCAGGGCTGAGTAGCAGCTGAAAGTCAAGAACTGGATGGAGATGGCTGTAGATGATGCACCAGATGAATAAACCTTCTCTAATGGATCTTCCAAGTGAAAGTATGATCCTATCACTGAAGATATCACCCTCCAAACAATACTTCAAACCCTCACTGCAGATACACATTGAAAATAATGCAGTCTAAGAGAGGGATTGCACTATATATCATGGAAATGGTTGGCCTGATGCCAAATATGGTGAAATATGCTCCTAAATCTTCCTCACTGACCTCCCAGAGGAATATAAGCTCCCTCCTTTGAAAGATAAGCTCTAGAAGTGGTGTTGTGGAACCCTCCACTGCAACACCCTGCAACACAACGTTTCCTACTACAGGAATAACGCTGTAGCTAAAGGAGGATGCTTGGCCTCAAGCCTAAATGTAGAGAAATGAAGAGAAAGCTCTTTCAATAGGCCTCTCTTGAAAGGAGAAGGAATTCCTAAACATGAAATTCTTGTGCTAAGTAGCACTGCAACTCTGCTAAACAACAGGAGAATGCACAAAGTCTAAACAGACCATAAAATCAATAATCATCAACATGTATCACCATGGCTAACTTGCCCTCATTTTAAACAAGTGAAATCCCTCGCACCATGGGTCCCACTCATTAGCTTTTCCTTCATTAAAGAAACCTCCTCCCATTCATACTGTGCTTTTTATCTAAGTGTTCTCCACCTCCTATCCCAGCGCTATTGACTTGGTCAAACTTGATCTTGTCAACATGTAAATGACCCTGTTCACACATGAGGGTGTGAAATACATCTCCTATGATGATCCCTTTCCACACTATGAGGGATTTTATTCATTATTATGAAATGTATGGGCCTCCTTACCCATTTATTTATCTCCTAAGTGACATGAGCAAAAATTAATATTCCAATTAGTTGCATGCTAATTTTGGAATATTACAGTCCTCCTCTCCAAAATGTTTCTTGTCCTAAAAAAACTACAAGGATAGAATTGAGAAGTTTCCTCCCAAGGCATGGAGACTAAAATTTATTGGGAAAACATCTTTCCAAAGTGGATTCTTCATCCCCAAGCAATCATCCATACACAATGAGTCACCTCCCAACATGGCAACTCCAGAAAATTCTCCTCCACCTTGAGTTCATGCAATGTAGGTGGGTTGGAAATCTGAACATGGTAGACATAGGAGCCTAACCCACAATGTCCTCCTCTCCACTTATGATAAGTGTATATTTTTTTCTGATCCTGGGCTGCAATAATGTTTCCCTTAAGAGGCAAGATGAAGACTAGATCCCCAAAGATCTCCTCTCCAACGCCGTGAATCAAGCTGGCCCAAATAATCCCATATGTGATGGATAGGAAATAATCACCATATGGAATCCCATCAATCACATGGCCCACCTCAACAAAAATAAAAAAGTGTTTGGCTATGGTGGCCATATCTCCTCTCATGCTCCCATTAGAACATGCAATGCAAAAAGTGTGGGAATCCTCTTCCCCAAAGGACACATCCAACTCATGTGTCTCTCTCCCAATAATTCTTCCAGTAAAAATAAGATGCATAGCAGCAAATGAAATCATGATCAGAAAAAAAATGAGGAAAATAATGAAGGTTTAATGTGGTGCAAGAAGGTACCAATAGTTTTCCCAATAGTGACGACGTAGTTTTCCAAACTTTTGCTTCAGAAAATTACATGGCAAGTTGTTTTTTGTTACATGGATAATTATGTATGTCATGAAATCTACTGATAAATAGAAAATGGCTTGGTACATCAACTGAAAATACATGAAAGAAAACACTTGCCCAAGGCCATAAGATATGGCTGTCTCCATCATAAAATTTGGCCCAATGTTGCCCATGGAGCTCAATGAAAAGCTTTCCCTCTTGTGGAGCAATGCACTGTATATGAATGGTAAGAGTATCCAAATATTGTGTTAGATAATCCATGGATGCAAAAATGATATTATTTCCATGTGTTAAAAGCAAGATTATGCATATTTATATGAATGATTCCTCCATAGTGGTATGACACAATCCTATGAAGAGGAATGAATCATATGCTGCATGAATATCACTCTTCTTATGCTTGGAAATCCAAGTCAAGAAGATCATAGCAAAGAAGATCATACCAATGTAATAGATGTTTCCATCCACTACTCCATCATTCTCACCTCCTCCTTTTCCACCAAGTGCATCGAATGTGAAGTGATCCTAGGGATACTTCATCAATAAACCCATGTTCTCAAGTGACATCACTGTTGGCCTATGCAAATAGGATCCTGCCAACTCATAGCTCCTTTCTTTGACATGCTCATTGTCAAAGATATCTCCCACAATGCTGCTATACATAAGAAGTTCCGCCCAAAGTGGAAGTACCTCTTGATCATATAAGGCCAAGGAGTAGCCCCTTTTCACCATGATAGTGCCATCTCCTACTCCTGCAACATCATGCAAAGTGTGAGAGAAAATATGCCCTTGCTGTCTCAAGTACCACTCAAGTAATAAAAGTGTTTGCTATCTCCTCATGCTCTCATCATGCAAGTAATGTGATGAAGATATAATGAATGATATGAATGTCACATCAACACCATGCATCCATATTATTTACTTCTCAATGATGCAAGAATCCTGCCATACCTCCTCCATCCATGCTAAGTGATGGCCAAAATCCTTCAAGAGTAGCCAGCATAGCCAAGTCTCCTGCTACCCAGTGTCATATATTTGAAAGTAGCTCACCAAATTCTTTCTCCCCATCCACACCCATTCATCCAAATGTGGGTGCCTCCCTCCATTCTCAATCTTGGTACCCTTCCCATGAAGACTACCATCCTCCCAAATCAGATTTCTGTTTTTGCATTTCACGGGATATCGAAATTAAATCTCCTCAATGACCAAATTGATCTCATAAGGATCCAAATAGGTGGTAGGAAAAACCCTCCCATCATGATGTGGAGGGCTCAAGGAGTATCCAACACAAACATGAGAGATGTTATCCATCCTAAGATATCTTCCATCCTCTATTTGTTCCCCATTGAATCCATAAAGATCCAATTGTGAGGAGGGAAGAGCCTCCTCAAACTATTGAAGAACTTTGCACTCCATGATTTTTTGAAGTGCACCTCCAATGAAATCTCTCCATGATATCTCCCTCTCATCAATATTCCTCCAAAACCAATGAGGTCTTGGATCTCCTGAAAGTATAAGTTTCTCTTTGAGCTGAGAGGTGCTCATTGAGAAAGGGTCATCTAGAAAGGAGAAGGGGTTTCTCACTTCAATATGTATGATATCTATCATCCTCCCCTTCAAGTCTTGAAACACCAACCTCAAGTGTGATATGCATTCCAACAATGGCTCATGAGGATGAAGGTTTATTTCTTCCTTGAGTGTTTCCATGTTGCACAATGCAGTGCAATCTTGCTGCTCTAGGTTAGCAATGTATGTTGATTCTTGGTCATTTAAATATGAGTTTCCACAATCCTCCAAAATATTTGTTGAAATATAAAGTGGAACTTCATTCATACCATGATGGAACTTGGGATCTCCTTGTATGGCTGCAATAGTTCTTTCCTCCAATGGAATGGATACCTCATTTGCAGATGTAGAAGGCTACTTTTCCAAGGTTGTGGCAGTGTTGGTACAAGTCTCCTCCCATGGTGGTTTGGGCATTTTATCCTCTGATATTTCTCTATCAAATGTTCTAATCAACCTTTCAGTGAACTCTGCAAAAGTATTCACCCTTGCATGGCACAAGTGGATGAACCACCAAACATTGGCTTCACCCTCCAAGTGCAGCACTGCAACTTCTACTACCTCCCTCTCTACGAATGCCTCAACCTTCTTTTCCCAAGCTCTTGATGTATATGATCCATCATATGTAGGCAATAGAAACCTATTACCTTTGATTCCTCTTCTGTTGCAGGATCTCCTCTCTTCCTTTAACTGAATGAACTGTGGAAGAGCTAGAGTCTCTTTGAAGGCTCTAGGTTGAGATTTGTACTCAACAAGGTACTTAATTAAATCAAATGATCCAATCATCTCTCATGCTTATTTTCTTCTTCTCAGTGAGAATAGGAAGTGCATGGTCCTTCCTCTTCTTTTTTCTTATCTTCCTTGGGGAGGTTCTTCATAGATATGAAGAATGATGAGACAAAACTCATCCTCTCCAACATTATGATATTATTCCATATTATTTGGCTGAAACTCACAGGCTGAGCCAAGATGATGCTTTGATAACACTGTAATATCCAAAAATATGGAATTTCTACAACAATAAGAACACCTTAATATGTTCCAAATTTGGAGATGCAGCAATGTAAGAACACATATTGGAGTAGCAGTGTTATTTCAATACATACATCATGAGAAAATCGAAATAGACATAAAATCAATCTTATAGCAGCAACTGTATACAAATCCTTGAGGTAATGATCACTCAAGCTAGGAAATGCAAGCCTCAATAGAACATGTATAAGAAAATGAAGAGCACTGCTACATATAGAAAGCCCAAGGCTATGACTGCGCAGTTTATAGGAGGCACTGCTATAGAAATAATGACAATACATAGATATATAAAATTATGACTCAAATAAAGTGGGGAGCAAAGCTCTAACGACTGAAAAATAATATCAAGTCAATCCTGGAAGGATTGGTTGAAATATACAAAATGGAAAAAATGTTGGAGTAGGAGGGCTGAGTAGCAGTTGTAACTCAAGAACTGGATGGAGATGGTTGTAGATGATGCACCAGCTGAAGAAAAATTCTCCAATGGATCTTCCAAGTGAAATTCTGATCCTATCACTGAAGATCTCACCCTCCAAACAATACTGCAAACCCTCATTGTAGATACACACTGAAAATAACGTAGTCTAAGAGAGGGATTGCATTGTAGATCATGGAAATGGTTGGCCTGATGCCAAAGATGGTGAAATATGCTCCTAAATATTCCTCACTAACCTCCCAGAGGAATAGAAGCTCTCTCCTCTGAAAGATAATCTCTATAAGTGGTGTTGTGGAACCCTCCACTGCAACACCCTGCAACACAATGTTTCCTGCTACAGGAATAATGCTATAGCTGAAGGAGGATGCTTGGCCTCAAGCCTAAATGTGGAGAAATGAAGAGAAATCTCCTTCAAGAGGCCTCTCTTGAAAGGAGAAGGAATTCCTAAACATGAAATCCTTGTGCTAAGCAGCACTGCAACTCTACTAAACAGCAGGAGAATGCACAAAGTCTAAATAGACCATAAAATCAATAATCATCAACATGTATAACCATGGCTGCCTTGCCCTCCTTTTAAATAAGTGAAATCCCTCTCACCATGGGTCCCACTCATTAGGGTTTCCTTCACCAAAGAAACCTCCTCCCATTCATACTGTGTTGTTTCTTTAAGTGTTCTCCACCTCCTATCCCAACGCTATTGAGTTGGTCAAACTTGACCTTGTCTGCATGCAAATGACCCTATTCACACATGAGGGTGTGAAATCCAACTTCTTTGATGATACCTTTCCACACTATGAGGGATTTTATTCATTATTCTGAAATGTATGGGCCTCTTTATCCATTTATTTATCTCCTAAGTGACATGAGCAAAAATTAATATTCCAATTAGCTGCATGCTAATTTTGGAATATTACAGTCCTCCCCTCCCAAATGTTGCTTGTCCTCAAGCAACTGCAAGGATAGAACTGAGAATTTTCCTCCCAAGGCATGGAGATTGAAATGTATTGGGAAAACATATTTCCCAAGTGGATCCTCCATCTCCAAGAAATCATCCATACAAAATGAGTCACCTCCCAACATGGCAACTCCAGAAAATTCTCCTCCACCTTGAGTTCATCCAACGTAGGTGGGATGAAAATCTGAACATGGTAGATATAGGAGCCTACCCAACGCTGTCCTCCTCTCCACTTATGATAAGTGTAGAGTGTTTTCTGATCCTGGGTTGCAATAATGTTGCCCTTAAGAGGCAAGATGAAGACTAGATCCCCAAAGATCTCCTCTCCAATGCTGTGAATCAAGTTGGCCCAAATCATCCCATATGTGATGGATAGGAAATCATCACCATATGGCATCCCATCAATCAAATGGCCCACCTCAACAAAAAGAAACAATTTTTTGGCTGTGGTGGCCATATCTCCTCTCATGCTCCCATTAGAACATGCAATGCAAAAAGTGTGGGAATCCTCTTCGCCAAAGGACACATCCAACTCATGTGTCTCTCTCCCAATCATGCTTCAAATAGAAATAAGATCCATATCAACAAATGAAATCATGATAAGGAACAAAATGAGGAAAATGCTGAAGGTTTCATGTGGTGCAAGAAGGTACCAATATTTTTCCCAATAGTGATAGCACAATTTTCCAAACTGCTGCTTCAGGAAATTAGATGGAAAGTTGTTTTTTGTTACATGGATAATTATTTATGTCATGAAATCTACTGATAAATAGAAAATGGCTGGGTATATCAACTGAACATACATGAAAGAAAATGCTTGCCCAAGGCCATATAAGAGATGGCTGTCTCCATCATACAATTTGGCCCAATGTTGCCCATGGAGCTCAATGAAAAGCTTGTCCTCTTGTGGAGCAATGCACTGAATATGAATGGTAAGAGTATCCAAATATTATGTTCGATAATCCATGGATGAAAAAACAATATTCTTACCGTGTGTTGAAAGCAAGATGATGAATATGTATATGAATGATTCCTCCATAGTGGTATGTCACACTCCTATGAAGAGGAATGAATCATATGCTGCATGAATATGACCCTTCTTATGCTTGGAAATCCAAGTCAAGAAGATCATAGAAAAGAATGTCATACCAGTTTAATAGATGTTTCCATCTACTACTCCATCTTTCTCACCTCCTCCTTGTCCACCAAGTGCATCAAATGTGAAGTGATCCTGGGGATACTCCATCAATAAACCCATGCTCTCAAGTGACAACGTTGTTGGCCTATGTAAATAGGATCCTGCCAACTCATATCTCCTTTCTTTGACATGCTCATTGTCAAAGATATCTCCCACAATGCTGCTATACATAAGAAGTTCCTCCCAAAGTGGAAGTACCTCTTGATAATCTAAGGCCAAGGAGTAGCCCCTTTTCACCATGATAGTGCCATCTCCTACTCTTGCAACATCATGCAAAGTGTGAGAGCAAATCTATCCATGCTCTCTCAAGTACCACTCAAGCAAAAAAGGTGTTTGCTGCCCTCTCATGCTCTCATCATACAAGTCATGTGATGAATACATAATGAATAATATGAATGTCACATCAACACCATGCATCCATATTCTTTGCTTCTCAATGATGCAAGCATCCTGCCATACCTCCTCCATCCATGCTAAGTGATGACCAAACTCCTTCAAGAGTAGCCAGCGTAGCCAAGCCTCCTGCTACCTAGTGTCATATATTTGCAAGTAGCTCACCAGCTTCTTGCTCTCCATCCACACCCATTCATCCAGATGTGGGTGCCTCCCTCCATTCTAAATCTTGGTACCCTTCCCATGAAGAATACCATCCTCCCAAATCAGATTTCTGTCTTTGCATTTCATGGGATATCGAAATGAAATATCCTCAATGACCAAATTGACCTCATAAGGATCCAAATAGGTGGTAGGAAAAAACCTCCCATCATGATGTGTAGGGCTCAAGGAGTGTCCAAAAAAAACATGAGAGACATTATCCATCCGAAGATGTCCTCCATCATCTATCTGTTCCCCCTTGAATCAATAAATATCCAAGTGTGAGGAGGGAAGAGCCTCCTCAAACTGTTGAAGAACTTTTCACTCCATGATGTATTGAAGTGCACCTCCAATGAAATCTCTCCATGGTATCTCCCTCTCATCAATATTCCTCCAAAACCAATGAGCTCATGAGGATGATGGTTTATTTCTTCCTTGAATGTTTCCATGTTGCACAGTGCAGTGAAATCTTGTTGCTCTAGGTCAGCAATGTATGTTGATTCTTGGTCATTCAAATATGAGTTTCCACAATCCTCCAAAATATTTATTGAAATAGAAAGTGGAACTTCAATCATACCTTAATGGAACTTGGTATCTCCTTGTATGGATGCTATAGTTCTTTCTTCCAATGAAATTGTTGCCTCATTTGTAGATGTAGAAGGCTACTCTTCTAAGGTTGTGACAACGCTGGTACAAGTATCCTCCCGTGGTGGTGTGGGATTTTTCTCCTTTGATATTTATCTATCAAAGGTTCTAATCAACCATTGAGTGAACTCTGCAAAAGTATTCACCCTTTCATGGCTCAAGTGGTTGAACCACCAAACATTGTCTTTACCCTCCAAGTGCAGCGCTACAACTTCTACTGCCTCCCTCTCTACCACTGGATGTAGTAGGAAGAATGCCACAAGATTCTTTGCCCAAGATCTTTCTGTAGATGATCCATCATATGTAGGAAATAGAAACTTGTTACCTTTGATTCCTCTTCTGTTGCAGGATCTCCTCTCTTCCTTTAACTGAATGAATTGTGGAAGAGCTAGAGTCTCTTTCAAGGCTCTAGGTTGAGATTTTTACTCAACAAGGTACTTAATCAAATGATCCAAGCATCTCTCATGCTTATTGTATTCTTCCCGATGAGAATAGGAAGTGAATGGTCCCTCCTCTTCTTTTTGCTTATCCTCCTTGGGTATTTTCTTCATAGATATGAAGAATGATGAGACAAAACTCATCCTCTACAACATTCTGATATTCTTCTATATTCTTTGGCTAAAGCTCACAGGTTGAGCCAATATGATGCTTTGATACCATTGTAATATCGCAAAATATGGAATTTATACAACAATAAGAACACCTTAAGATGTTCCAAATTTGGAGATGCAGCAATGTAAGAACACATATTGGAATAGCAGAATTATTTCAAAAAATACATCATGAGAAGATCCAAATAGCCATAAAATTGATCTTATAGCAGCAATTGTATACATATCCTTGAGGTAATGATCACTCAAGCTAGGCAATGCAAGCCTCAATAGAACATCTACAAGAAAATGAAGAACACTGCTAGATATAGTGTAGAAATTTGAATAATAGATGAATTATTCACTGAGATTATATTGATTACACACTATTTGAGCTTCATGCATAATACATAACCTCTTCTACAATTGATCATCAATTTGCGGAAATTAGAAGCAGTCGCATGCGCACATCAAAACATAATCAAGCACACATAGAACACAGTATGTAATGGGGAAAGCTTAGAGCTGAAAACCCCCAAATATCTGTATATTATAATGATAGAGAACATGTAACAATCATAGTACAATACTCCTCACAAGTACTCAGTACTATCTCCAATAGTTACACACAAAATAGCTCAGATCTGAACAAGTCACAGGTTCAAATCTCCTCCACTGTTTGCCTGCCTCTACTACGCAATCCAAGATGAGAATGAATGAGATCCAAGTTCAAATCCCACTGGCTTATACTACGCAATCCTCATTGGCAATCTCAATCAATGTGTGTGCAAATCTCATGTACAAGTATAGTCACAACTGATAGTCACACTCACCCTTTCACCCACCTCTAACACTGGTCTCCACTGAACTGTCCATGCATTGCAGTTAACTGATGTATTCTTTAGTTGATTTATGAGTTAAATAATTAGTGCATTAATTAATAATTAATTCACACCACTCATCACTAGTGTATTTATCAGTTAGACTAAATACAACTAGTTCAACTAAGTTAAATCGAACACAACTCCATCAACTATCTCATCAACTCCACCAAAATCTGCCACATGAGTTCTAACTGAATTAAACCATGAAATAGCTCAACTAACCCATAGGAAAAGTTTATTTCCTTCTGTCAGCTTCATGTGCCACATCCAAGCATCAAACTGAAGTGCTCCAAGAGGATAAGATAATGTTTATAGTCCAAATATTATTAAGAGCTAATAATATTCGACTGATCTATTTTTAGAATGGCAGTCTAAAAATAGACTCCGCCCAATGTCTAAAAATAGAGGTCCATCTATTTTTACCAACTTGACCAACCATCCATAAATAGCACCCTACAACTTATAGACCATGATCCATATGTCTAAAAATAGACTTTGCGACAAAAAATCACCTGTGTGGCCCCCACCTAGTTTTGGTGATCAGTTTCCAACTAGGATCAGGAAAGATGTTTCAGGATGCATCCTTCACTGTTTCTTGCTGCCATCTTCAACAATCCCTCTCAATAAGAAAGGACTATCTTTGCATGCGACATGCAACTCCATGCATTCGCCCTGCAACCTTCACAAGCGCCATGCAACTCCATGCATCTGCTCTGCAACTCCTCTGAAACTGAATAGGCTCCAAACAACTCAATCAGTCTGATGCATATATCATCAAATTATTCAAATTCTACTGGTACCAACTGCACATGTCATTAGGAACCACTACGCTGTTGAACTCTTGCACCCATGCATTCTTGCACTTGCTGTCAACTCTGATCCGCACTCCAGTATCCGACACTGTCACTTTGATCTGCATGCATGAATCCAACTGATATTGCTACTGCTGCGTTGTGGGAACCTCGTAGCCAGGTTCAATTCATGAGATCCAGACCATCTCATGAATCCTACCTAGAAATATCCTCTTGGGATTAATCATGCATGTCGCCCCACCTCTCACTTGGTGGTATAGCTGCATGCACTCCCTCTACCCATATGGCACGAAATTTCTCTGCATGAGTGGTTTCTTCCACTCCATGATCCTCATCTTGTGGATGCTCCACATCCCGAGGTTCACTATTACCTTCATGTAAAACTTGCTCCCTCTCAAGCATCAATTGCATGTCTTTCTTGCACTTCCCAACAGTAGGAAGATCCGTAGACATCCCATCTACTTCAAGTCTGTAGAGATTCTTTGCTCAAATTCCAACCTTCTTGACTTGTCCTGTTGCCTTGTGCCGAAGGAAAAATTTTCCTTCACTGAAGACAACTCCATACCCTTTATCCTCTAACATTGCGACTGAGATCAAATTCTTCTTTAAACCTGGAACATGCACTACATCTTGTAAAAGAATGAGTTTACCTGACTCCCTCTGAAAGGTTATGGTACCAATGCCGGTCACATTGTATCGACCATTGTCGCTCAACTCAACATGCAACTGGAGATCTTTTCCCACCAAGTCATTGAAAAGATTCACATCTCCCATCATGTGAAAGGAAGCGCCACTATCAAAATACCACCCCGATCCCAATGCACTAGACACCATGCATGCAATCAATGAGAAGTCCAGCTCAAATTTTGAGGCAAGAGCCTCACCAGCTGCAGCTCCAGCAGCCTGCTTGTTCTTCTTCTTCTGCGGACAATTCGTGGTGTAATGTCCATGATTGTGACAGTGAAAACACTTCACTTTGGAAATGCCATGCTCTTTACCATCTGCACCAGATTGAGAAGCATTGTTCTTGCCCTTCCCCTTCCTTTCTTTGGTAGCCAAAGCGCAATCCTCTTCATCAGATGCCTTTGATGAAGATCCATCCCTAGTACTCCGCCTTATCTCCTCTTGCACAAGATCCAGCCAAAGTCACTCCCATCCTGGCAATTTCTACCGACTATTAACAGAGTTCTGATAGGAGTGCCAACTCTTCGGAAGACCAAGGAGAGCCAAGTCCACCAAGTCCTCATCATCCACACTAATTCCTACATTCCCAAGCTCATCCCTACAGTGGACAAACTTTGTCAAGTATACCGGAATAGTGTCATTCTTCTTCATCTTTGTTTTCCTGAGTTTATCCTTGAGCGCAAAATTCCTATGGTCACTCTTGCTTTGGAATAAATCTGTCAACACTTTCCACATCAAGTATGGAGAAGCTTTTCCATGCAGGCTGGATACTATGTGATCCTTCACGCCCTCCAACAAAATCCTTCGACATTTTGCTATCTTGTTTTTCCAATCCTCAACCAAGGCTGCATCGCTAGGCTTTGGAACTTCAACATCTATGAACTCCTTTAGCCCATTGTCATTGAGCACCACCTCCATCCTATCTCTCCATGCAATATCATTCGAGCTACCTTCAAGAGCATACTCCAATCACAATCCTTGATAAGACATTTTGACTTCGACACCACGAAAACACTGTTGCAAATTCGAATTCCACCAGCTCAAAACTCAACTGCTTCTGATATGTGAGAACAAAGTATTTCTAGCACATAGATCGACTGTAGGGGAATTTACTAGATATATCACCTTTCAAAGAAAGGATGGATCCATAGGGTACCTGCCCCTCATATAGACTCTGTCTACCAAAATAAATTGTAATCACTGTAATAGATTCGATGATTAATTTTGCTCCGATACCATATAGAAATTTGAATAATAGATGAATTATTCACCGAGATTATCCTGATTACACACTATTTGAGCTTCATGCATAATACATAACCTCCTCTACAATTGATCATCAATTTGTAGAAATTAGAAGCAGTCACATGCGCACATTAAAACATAATCAAGCACACATATAACACAGTATGTAATGGGGAAATATTACAGCTAAAAACCCCCAAATATCTTTATATTATAATGATAGAGAACATGTAACAATCATATTATAATACTCCTCACAAGTACTCAGTACTATCTCCAATAGTTACACACAAACTAGCTCAGATCTGAACAAGTCACAGGTTCAAATCTCCTCCACTATTTGCCTGCCTCTACTGCGCAATCCAAGATGAGAATGAATGAGATCCAAGTTCAAATCCCACTAGCTTACACTGTGCAATCCTCATTGGAAATCTCAATCAATTTGTGTACAAATATCATGCACAAGTATAGTCACAACTGATAGTCACACTCACCCTTTCACCCACCTTTAACACTGGTCTCCACTGAACTGTCCATGCATTGCAGTTAACTGATGTATTATTTAGTTGATTTATGAGTTAAATAATTAGTGAATTAATTAATAATTAATTCACACCACTCATCACTAGTGTATTTATCAGTTAGACTAAATACAACTAGTTCAACTAAGTTAAACCGAACACAACTCCATCAACTGTCTCATCAACTCCACCAAACTCTGCCACATGAGTTCTAATTGAAGTCAACCATGCAATAGCTCAAATAAACCATAGGAAAAGTATATTTCCTTCTGTCAGCTGCATGTGCCACATCCAAGAATCAAACTGAAGTGCTCCAAGAGGATAAGATAATGTTTATAGTCCAAATATTATTACGAGCTAATAATATTTGACTGATCTATTTTTAGACTGGCAGTCTAAAAATAGACTTCGCCCAATGTCTAAAAATAGAGGTCCATCTATTTTTACCAACTTGACCAACCATCCATAAATAGCATCCTGCAACTCATAGAACATGATCCATATATCTAAAAATAGACATAGTCTAAAAATAGACTTTGCGACAAAAAATCACCTATGTGGCCCCCACCTAGTTTTGGTGATCACTTTCCAACTAGGATGAGGAAAGATGTTTCATGATGCCTCCTTCACTGTTTCTTGTTTCCATCTTCAACATATAAAAAACCCAAGACTATGACTGCATAGTTTATAGGAGGCACTGCTATAGAAATAATGTCAATACATAGATATAGAAATGTATGGCTCAAATAAAGTGGGGAGAAAAGCTCTAACCCCTAAAAAACAATATCAGGTCAATCCTGGAAGGATTGGGTGAAATATACAAAATGGAAAAAATTCCGGAGTAGCAGCTACAACTCAAGAACTAGATGGAGATGGTTGTAGATGATGCACTAACTGAATAAACCTTCTCTAATAGATCTTCCAAGTGAAAGGCTAATACTATCATTGAAGATCTCAGCCTCCAAACAATACTGCAAACCCTCACTATAGATACACACTAAAAATAACGTAGTATAAGAGAGGGACTACACTGTAGATCATGGAAATGGTTTCCTGATGCCAAATATGGTGAAATATGCTCCTAAACCTTCCTGAATAACCTCCCATAGGAATAGAAGCTCCCTCCTCTAAAAGATAAGCTCTAGAAGTGGTGTTGTGGAACCCTCCACTGCAACACCCTGCAACACAACGTTTCCTACTACAGGAATAACACTATAGATGAAGGAGGATGCTTGGCCTCAAGCCTGAATGTTGAGAAATGAAGAGCAAGCTCCTTCAAGAGGCCTCTCTTGAAAGGTGAAGAAATTCATAAACATGAAATCCTTGTGCTAAGTAGCACTGCAACTCTCCTAAACAGCAGGAGAATGCACAAAGTCTAAACAGACCATAAAATCAATAATCATCAACATGTATCACCATGGATGCCTTGCCCTCCTTTTAAACAAGTGAAATATCTCTCACCATGGGTCCCACTCATTATGGTTTCCTTCACCAAAGAAACCTCCTCCCATTCATACTGCGATGTTTCTCTAAGTGTTCTCCACCTCCCATCCCAACATTTTTGAGTTGGTAAAACTTGATCTTGTCCACATGAAAATGACCCTATTCACACATGAGGGATTTTATTCATTATTTAGAAATGTATGGGCCTCCTTACCCATTTATTTATCTCCTAATTGACATGAGCAAAAATTAATATTCCAATTAGCTACATGCTAATTTTGGAATATTACAATGAAGAGGATGTTGATCACATTTATAAGTTGACTGCACGAGATGAAGATTATATCAACCCCACAGCGGATGGTGTACTCTGCTGGGAAAAGGATAGTGAATGCTTCTTCGACTTTGACGGGGATATCGAGAATTGTCATAACCGGTTACATGATGTCTTTGCACTGCGATGTCTTCAGGTTGCAAAGAAATTCCGCTGCATTTCCTCCGAGGTAAGAGACCTACCCTATTTTGATGGTTCTGGTGATATTTAGGGATTTTTGCGAGCAGTTGAAGTTGAGGTTCCAAGAGGATGAAGGCTAGGGACCATTAATCTTGCCATGCATAAAACAATTGCGTGGTGGTGGGACACACATAAGGAGGCATTCTAGGATTGGGAAGAATGTTGAGATATGATGATCCTACGATTTGAACCACCCGCTCATCTGCGTGTCCAACCATACCTTGGCCCAGGAGACCCACACGAGTATTTGTTCGCTTGGATGGAGAAATGGTGCGACGGGACTACAGAATAGTGGTTTCATCTATTTATTCATGCCTTCGGACCACTTCCCACCACATGGTATTTAAATGCAGAGCTCCATCAATGCACCTGCCACTGGGAGACATTGAAGGATGAATTTATGGGGACATTTGGGTTAGTAGGTGGAACAGAGGTGCTTCACGCAACTCTGCAGGACATTGATACGATGGTATGGGGCGAATCACCCCCGTATGTCACACCTGAGGTACCAACATGGGAAACACAGCTACCAGACATAGTCGATTGCCACAGCCTAGCCCTAAAGGAGTGTAAGGATGATACACAAGCTGTCTCGATCTCAAAAGTAGAAGGGATGCGTACAGTTCCCAGACCACTCAAGCTATGAACAGGTAGCATTAAGGCGCACCCTAAGATGGTTCCGATTGGGGATGCGGATACAATAAACAATATTCTAATAAATCTGGCCACTTCTACAACAAGGAGACGGTTGTGTTCAATCCTCATCCACGTAGGTTATTACAGGAAGTTCATTGGAAAGTATGCAGTGATCATAGCACCTATAAAAAACTTGGTTATGAAGGATGTCCTTTTCTTTTTGGATGATGAATGTTAGGTGAACATGTCTCTGGCTTTGAAGTACCTGGGGAACAAGCTTGTCGTGGGGGAGGATGCGCAAGAGGTGCAAGTGTTTAACCCAAGTTTAGCAGGTACGCTGAGCACACAAGAGGAGTGAAAACTAGCCATTGGAACAGTAAAATTGGGTAAAAATAAAAAGTTAACGTTGAACGGAGTAGGCGGCTGGCATTTAATGAGGTGAATTTTTTAGATTTTTTACCGTTTACCTGATGATAAGTTTACCCTACTATTAGTCGATCGAAAAAACTATAAAAAGGGCAAGATAGATCAGACACAAATTCTGTATTGTTTGTACTTAGCCTGGTTGTCCCGGACGAAGTTGTGTTGTAATAAAATTTGTGCCCCTAGCACTTCATTCATGTACGAGAAGCTAGCCCTCTCTAGCAGTAGCAATCCCGAGTTCATATTTCACGCCAGAATAACGACCACGAACTCTGCCGAACCCTCGGAGTTAGTAACTAGGGAAGTAATGGAGATTGGGTTTGACGATGAAGAAGCTATCTCCACGCCGGTCACAAATAAGGGAAAAGAGAAAGCATAAGGCTCAGGGAAACCTCTGAAACCTACAAAATGGGCTGGGGGGAAGCCTAATAATTCCCCAAGAAATATCAATTCCCCGCAAGCAATGCCCTGGACTCAGGCTGCGTAGCAGGAGGCCCAGCCCGCCAACCCGATCAGCTGGTTTCCCCCCTTTGTTCAACCACGAAGGTCCTCAACATGCACAACGAAGAACCTCGATGACTTGATCACCTATCTCTAGACGCGACTGACCCTGGGAGAGGTCCCTGTCCTTAGTGACCCTTGTGGAAGGCTCCATGAGATTAAATTCGATGATCACGACCTGGAAAATTTTGAAGCTTTCCTTGAACTAGCACCCGAGATATACCTGGACACAATTCAAGCAGACAATCAGATCACAATTATTCCTAGTGCTGGGTGCATAGATTGGCCAGATCCGGGCTCCTAAACCTACTACAGATGCCGCACTTCGGCCACTACAACATCATGCACTACTACATTTGGCGGAAATTCCGACACTTGGTTCCGACGCTTTTGACCAAATGTCAGAAATTTCCCCAAATTTTTTCCATCCCGCCTGAAACCGTCGCTATACCGACGTTTACAGAAAAGTGTCGCAATAATGAGACTTAGAAAAGTGTCACAATTGCGACGTTTGGAGGAAGACGTCACAATTCCGACACTATGGCCCAAAGCATCGCTATTGAGACGACTCCAATCGTCGCAAGTGTGACACAATGTCTAGGTGTCACCATTGTGACGTTGAGGTACCTGTCGCAATAGCGATGCTTTTTCCACCCTCGGTATAACGACACTTATATGCGTGCCACATAAAAATACGAAACTTATATGTGCGCTACATAAAAATTCGAAACTTATATGCGCGCTACATAAAAATGATTTTATTGTTTCGTATGTGTCGCAATAGCTACATTAACGTCTGATATGACGTGTGCATTCGCCCTCCACTCTTGCAGAACAACATTCGCCCTCAGCTCTTGCAGAACAACATTTTCCCTTAGCATTCGCGCTCAGCTCTTGCAGAACATCATTTTCCCTCAGCATTCGCCCTCAGCTCTTGCAGAACAGCATTCGCCCTCAGCTCTTGAAAAATGGTAATTTCTTACTGCAGGCCCTTCCTCCTATAGTAGGGTTGACTCTATTTGGGTTTTTTTGGTCAATTCCATTGGATTGTGTTAGGTTGTAGGGTTCTCTGTAGATGTCAAGAATCAAGATTCAATACCCTCTATTATCTTCATCACCCAATACAAGATTTAAATTTTTCCCAAAGAAACGCTTATTAATTTGGTAGCCATTATTTCTCCCTGATTTAAAAACCCTACATTTAAATGAAAACAAGCATTGCATTTCAACTACAAAAATCTATTAGTGTTCAAATGTACATGTGTGCTACATTAACGTCTGATATCACGCGTGCATTCGCCCTCCGCTCTTGCAGAACAGCATTCGCCCTCAGCATTCGCCCTCATCTCTTGCAGAACAGCATTCGCCCTCAGCATTCGCCCTGAGCTCTTGCAGAACAGCATTCGCCCTGGATTCACCCTCAGCTCTTTCAGAACAGCATTCGCCCTGCATTCGCCCTCAGCTCTTGCAGAACAGCCTTTGCCCTCAGCATTCGCCCTCAGCGTTCGCCCTCAGCTCTTGCAGAACAACATTCGCCCTCAGCTCTTGCAGAACAACATTCGCCCTCAGCTCTTGCAAAATGGTAAGTTCTTACTGCAGGCCCTTCCTCCTATAGTAGGGTTGACTCTATTTGGGTTTTTTTGGTCAATTCCATTGGATTGTATTAGGCTGTATGGTTCTCTCTAGATGTCAAGAATCAAGATTCAATACCCTCTATTATCTTCATCACCCAATACAAGATTTAAATTTTTCCCAAAGAAACACTTATTAATTTGGCAGCCATTATTTCTCCCTGCTTTAAAAACCCTACATTTAAATGAAAACAAACATTGCATTTCAACTACAAAAATCTATTAGTGTTCAAATGTACATGTGTGCATCACTTGTGTAGGGTATTCCTTTTCCACTTTCACATTATCCAAGAATGTGTGCAGTATAGTTCATATTTTTTGTGATTTAGATTATCTTGAAAAAGGTAAATTATTTCCCATGGAAAAAGAAGGTTTTCCCTTTTTATAGGTTGTTTGGACTTACGTGGAAAAATTTATGGTATTCCTTTCATATTATGTAGTTTAAATTTGAATTAATAGATTATTCTACATGAAAATATAATTACCTATGTGATGTCCTTCATCACTAATTAAAATTATAGGGTTTCAATTTCCTAGACTCTAACTCATTTGATGCTAAATTCTAGGTTCTCATTGGTGGATCACTCTTCCATTGATTTCCTTTCCTCTGGATCTTGTCATACTTTAAAAGTCATCAATGATACATATATTATTTCAGGTATCCCAAAAGGCTTTATAGTAGAACATATTGTGAAGTTTTTTTGACACTTGAGGATTCTTTTTAGAACTGCAACGCGGTATATGCTATCGAGTTATATATCAAGCAACTTGTCCTTAATAACCACACTATGAGGTAGGTTCAACCAATTTGAACTTGTTGAGACATAGCATATGAAGTTGTGTGATGAGTCCATATCACAAGTCTATTATGGTGACAAAAGTGAAGACACGTAATGATAGTTATTATGTTAACATTACTAGAAACATTTTCAAAATTATCCATGCTATCAAGATGTCAAAATTCTAGGCATTAGGTGTCAATACTCGTAGCTAATAGATAATAATAATAATATAAAAAAATCACAACTTTATTCTTGAAATATGATTGTTACACATTGGTAACCTAGTTCATGAGTTACTATCACCCAAAGATTGCAAACAAAACTTAAAATATAAATTAAACCAACATGAGAATCCAACTAAGGGTTTCTCGACAAAATCATGCCATAACCTGGCATTTTGAAACCCAAATTTGAATCCATCACAAGTAATACAATGCAAACTCAGATGGATTTTCAATGCATGTTTGCATGCTACACTTATTCTCTGTCTATATATCATTTTTTAAATGGAACCATTAGTCAAGCCCACAGTCCTTTTTATGTGAAAAAATTCAGCTCTATTTGAGCTCTTTTTTGCTCCACCACCTCCATAAACTAGTGTTACACGGGGTCTCTCCCCCCCACCTAGGGGTCTAGATTCCTCGCCCCCTCGTGCTCCGGGGTCTTGGGGAATTCTAGGGGATGTTTCCCTCATGCCCCCTCACGCCCCCGCACACCCCCTTTCATGCCCCCTCATGCACCCTCACACCCCCCTTCACGCCCCCTCACGTCCCCTCACCGCCGCTTTTAGTTTATGGTTTCGTGTTAAAAGTTGTTGTGCCACTTAGCATATTTGAGAATCCAAGTGATTCTGATTCAGATGGTGACATGGTTGATCTTGATATATTCGTGCAGAAGTTGGATGCAGAGACTAGTGGGGCATTAACTTGAGCATTTATGCTCATTTATCATTATGATGATATCATTTGATATTCATATGTTATGTTTTATGTTTTATGTTTCAGACATAACTCATTTGCGCTTAAGTTTTATGTTTAAGACTTGAGTTGTAAACTTCAGTTTAAACTCTATTTTGAATCTTGATATAATATGTCATATGATATATTAAACTTTATTTTCATTGTACATTGTTAGTAGTTACATTAATGATTATATAGTTACAAACTTACAAACTTACATGCATGATTGTATGATGTATGTTTTGACTTTTAACTTTTAAATTTGTTTCAATTATATGATTCATCATTCATCGATTTGTAATTTTATCATTTATGATTTATCTTTCATGATGCAAGTGTATGATGACTATATATACATTCCTTGCAAAAATATAGTTACATTTTAAATATTAAATTTTATAATTTTTATGACCCCGACGTCCCCCCACGTTTCCTGAAAATTGGTAGGGAGCTTTTGCATAGGCCGCTCCCGCGCTCCCTCGCCCCCTCGCTCCCACCTCCGGGGGACTTGGTGGAACATTTCCATAAACATATGCAAACATATATCATGATCTTGGAATTACATTACATACATATGTGCCAATGTTCCATAATCATGCCCCATCATCAATTTAAGAAATTTCCATTGAATATCAAATTATGGAGGGGGGGAACTTTTTGCTGCAACATTTGGCTCAAAATCAGGGACCATCTCCGTATGAGGTGAATGATAACTAAAGATATTTGAAGAAGTATATTAGTTCCTTTTCCTCTGGCCATGGAGTCATATAAAGTCATCCATCACAAAAATTTGTCTTTGTTCAATCTCACCTTGAAAGTTGCAAAAATTCATGCCCTAATTGAAACGACACTAAATTTGAAAGATATAATAAAAATGCAAGCTAGAAGTGCCCTATTAATACAAAGGGAAAACCTTCCTACCTACCCTAACTGAGATAAATTTTTATTGAATAGGAAACATGATATTTCCTATGGAGTTGATCCAACAACTTGTTAAATGTATAGGACTAAATCATGCATTTGATTTCCAGGGAAACATACGCATGAAGAGAAAAAGTGCAGAATTAATGGAAAATCCATACATTCCACTTATAAAAACTACACCGAAAGGTCAAAAAATACTTAAGGCCTTAACTTAATTTGAATCCAAAAATGACAAAACAGGATTAGTGAAAACACGAGAGTGGTGTGGGTGAACAACATAAATAAAAAGTGAAGATACCTTTCCCCAAGATGCATTTGTCATCGTTGTATGAAAAGATGTTTTCCTTTCCCTTTATACATGCAATTGAATGCCTTATAGGTATGGTGTTTTCCCAGAATAGGAGAAGCCAACTTAAATATATCATTCGTGGATTGAATGTTTGGGTGCCTTAATGTGCAATGACATGTTTCCAGGACTGAATTCAATGCAAAGCATATTTGAAACTCTAACTCTGTCTTCCGGTGTCTTATTAGAAATTATTTCAGTTTTCATTTTGTGTTTTCAAGTTAGATATTGTTTTCAAGTTTTTACATTTATAATTTTATTGCAATGTGGTAGACTGATCAGAGCAGTGCAGGAACAACCCCGAGATGGGATGATCGCGGAAAGAGGCCAGTGGAAGAACATGTAAAGTGCCAGCATTGCTCTATCTTCAGGTATTTTAGTTATTTACATAATTGAAATAATATTAATTTTGTTCAAATATGCAGACACCTAGCCATGGTACGCCTGATGATTTCCTCTTTGAGGAAGAGCTTTCTTCATCTCTCACAGTCATTATATTGCAAAAAATTGCAGAAGATGAGGTTAAATTAATATTTTGGTGGCTAGCACCTCAGCCTAAGCAGAAGAGAGGATACAACACCATAGGCGGCTAGAAAGATATCAGAATTATGTAAAAAGTCAAGGATTTTTTTTGTTACGCATGAGATGAATTGTGATAGTTTGATTTTTAATTTTTACATTGACTAAACTAACAAAAATTTCTTTTGTATGTAGTGTTTTCTGGCATTTGCTGAACCCGGTGTTGGTGGTAGTGGGACACAAGGGCAAGAGATTGCCTAAAAACCCTCTCATACACCTTCTACTCCTTTAGGTGCTAGCTAAGAAACACACCTTGCCCAAGCAGACACCCAGCCAACCGCTGAACATGTTGGCAATGATGAGGCTGATATGGCCAACTACATTATTGCGTTTCCTGGAGCTACACGTGTTAGCTCCACAAGGACCATTAATGGCACGTTGTTGGTGAACGATGAGGGTGTCCCTATAAAGCATGTACAACTCCCAGGTAAATTTTAATATTTTAACTATTTCATGTACTTTATCTAAAACATATTTATCATGATTTTTATTTTTAAATTAATGATAATATCTTCTTTTTTTTTGGTTTTATTCCATGTAGGAAACAATGAGTTCTACAAGATTCTGGAGAGCCATGCATTGGTAATTTTTGGCCCAACCATACGTACAGGGTGGAATTCCCAGAATTCCAACCTGAAAAAAGAACTTCTAGATTATCTAGAAGCCCTTTTTGGGGTCAACACATTTGACAGAACAGCGGTGGCTCAGGTAGCCGACAAATATTTGAAATATACCAGGGACACCTATAGGACGCAATTGCAATTTAACCCTAGATATGATCATCCTCTCACAGTTTCAGAGAGTGAGTGGAGAGCACTCATCCATGACGGAAAAGAGAAAAGGGCAAATAAAGAAGGAAAAATGCCAACTGGACCCGCAAGGTAAATTACAAATTTAATTCAATAGCTTTAATTTTCTTTATGTCTAAAATAAAAGTGTGCTACGTCATATCTGACTTCAATATTTTGATGCTAGGTTGCTTGAAACCTCAAAGGCAACCAAAGCTAGGATTGAGAAAAAGGGCCATCACAAGCTCGGCCAGGGTGGCTACTTGAAATTAGCTGCAAGAATTGTAATTAAGTAGCTAAACATCTTATAATTAATTGTATCGCCTTCCAACTTTTTTGTAATCCTATCAGATATGATTAAAAATACACAATCATATATAATGTAGGGTGATGAATTTGGAACAATAACTGCAGAGGAAGATAAAAATATTGCTTTCCGTTTTGGCTATCAAGCTGTAGTTGAACGTCGCAGAAGCTTGGGGCAGGTCCCAAGATCTACAATGCCTGATAAGGTAAAACATTAACCTTTCAATATTTTTGTTTTCGTCCATAAATTTAATGTCTAACAGCTTTGTTTAAATCAGGGGAGCAACACTACCGACGAGGTAAATAACCCAGTTTTAGAGCCAGATGTAGATGATCCTCTCGTGCAACCTGATCATTGTAGTGGGGACCAGGCCGACAATGCTGCTATCAGTGAGGGCCGTGACGGTAATTAATTTCCACTTATAATTTTTTCTAATTATACCTTGATGGTTTTCCTTATAACTTTTTTTGTTTAAATGACAGAGAATGTTTCCCTTGAGGATCTTACCACCAGAGAGGAAGACAGGGCAACAGTCTCAACGGCGACAACTGGTGCACCAGGTAAATAATCTCATTGCAATTTTTTTTATTAATATTACCGAACTAGTTCAATGATATTTAAAAACTGATAATTAAAAATTAATTATTATCTGTTTTTGGAGGCGATGCCCCGTCACTGGATGAGACCAGACATCGTGACAATGCAACTAGGTCAGCGGCGACAACTGGTGCACCAGGTAAATAATCTCATTACAATTTTTTTTATTAATATTACCGAACTAGTTCAATGATATTTAAAAACTGACAATTAAAATTTAATATTATCTGTTTTTGTAGGCGATGCCCCGTCACTGGATGAGACCAGACATCGTGACTACGCAACTAGGTCAGCGGCGACAACTGGTGCACCAGGTAAATAATCTCATTGCGATTTTTTTTATTAATATTACCGAACTAGTTCAATGATATTTAAAAACTGACAATTAAAATTTAATATTATCTGTTTTTGTAGGCGATGCCCCGTCACTGGATGAGCCCAGACATCGTGAATACGCAACTAGGTCAGCAGTGCAGGTTGAAAGGCACGAAACAGGAGCAAAGCACGATGATATTGATGATGTAATTAGGAGCTTTAAAAATAGGAAGAAGAAAAAGAAAATTTGACAATGTAAAATATTGTATTATTATAAGACACACGTTACCATACTTGGAACGTTTTTTGCGTTATATAAAAAAATCATTTATCATACTATTTTTATGTCAAGAATTAATTACAATGTTTCCTTGCGTACTTTTTGTTGAATTGTTTTTTTATTAGTTATTGAATATTTTATTTTATGCTCATGAAAGTAAAAAATGAAATATAGATTGGGTATTGGGGAATTGAGAGTGATGTGAGGGGGGGGGGAGGGGCCATAAGAGCTTCCACCTTCACGTGGTTGGCCATGTTTAGTAGAGAATAATTTATTGGAGCGATTTAATCTTGGAGCAAACCTCCCTCGATCCAGCGTAGCAACAAAAAAGTCACTGTTGACTTAGTTGCTACTCTTTCAGATCGTGGGAGGCTTGTTCCAAGTTCATGCGACTCCAATAAATTGTTCTTGAAACAAAGAGGAGCTTATTCGGGTATGTTTTGACATTTTCAACATATGTTCTAACATTATCATAAGAATGCATCTTAGAGTAAAAAATACTACATCAATTACTTATATTTATTGTATAGATAATGATGGATTTTGATTGACTTGGCAGTGCAAGTACAAATCCTCTTGCATCATGAGCAATACAACTTGTCAACCAGGGTCATGTCCAGGATATTTTTGCTTGTGTGCTTGACCAGGTTCGTAATGTCACATTTTGTAAGTTCCTTTACAGTTCATAATTAAATATTAAGCTTGTTCATGATTATTATCTAGGTTTTTTGTATGTGTTTTTTCATCTATTTGATTGTAAGCAACTATGCATGTTTCTTGTTGTTCACTATGATTTCTCCCATTACCACTCCCAGGATGAATCCGACTTTATTGTTACATAGGTTACTTTATTGTTACTATGATTTCTCCATTTACGATTTCATAGGTTACATCATGTAAAGTTGTCAATCTCGGGTTGGTGATGAGCTTTAGTTCTCCAGATTTGGGGCTTTTCTGATATTTTCTCCCTCATGTCATTCCTGCATCACCTCGTTGTTTGAGCATGCCAATTGTCTACCACTTGTACCAATTGGCACATGTCGATCTCTGAGTGGTGCCACATTTCACCTATTTTCAGTGAGAGTTTAGGGTTTCTCTAACATAGCTTCAGAAATCCGATTCAGTGCCTGCTTGAATATTGTCACATAATACTCATGGTTTGGATTGATGAGCATGTTATGAATGGTTGGTTGATTCATAAGAACCACCCATATAGTCATCTTGAGATATTTCAGAAGGTTTCTCGGGTTTCCTTTTTCACCATTTCTAGTGGGTGGGATGGTGTGGGGTGATCCATCAATACTGGTGCCCTTGTAGTAGGGAATTTGTTTTTGGGGATATAAAGGAGCATTTGATGTAGATATCCCATTGGATGCATTCACAGATGGGCACGAGAGGTCAAGAATTTAAATTAAAAATATGCAACCTCTAGCATGGCAACCTGAAGGCCGCGAGAGACACTGGTTAAAGATTGTTTTGTGTTGGCCTTAATATAGTCGTGATTTCTTTCTATTATCTTAATGCAAATATATAGTCCAGTCTCATTAAAATGAGGATTGTGGTTGTATTTCTCTTTGGTTTTTCTCTCTTAATGCTCCAGAAGTTGCCAAAAGTTGCGATAGTTGTTTAGTTTGCCTGTTACAACTTAAAAGTGGTTTTTAGCAATGGGAGTCATGTTTTTTAAGGTTCATACTAATATGAAGATCTTGTAATTCTATATTCAGCATAAGAGAATATGGCCTCTGCTTTGGGCGGTATGACAACAATTGCCACATCTACCTCATTGGGTAACAATGGAAAGGGAAAGAAGTTGGGTGCAATGTTTGATAATTATGGCAGACAATTGTCTTCTCTTTCAGTTTTTTCACCCATTTCCTTTAATCGCTCAAGAAGAAGAGGGACTCTGAGATTACGTGACAGAGAGAAGGTAGTTAATACAAGAGCTATGGAAAAGGAGTTGTACTTCAACAAGGATGACTCAGTGACAAAAAAATTGCAGGTCAGAGAAAAAATTATGTTTAAAGGAAGGTCACCTGCACGTGAAACTTCACTGTGGTGGATCTTTCCTTGTCCACTTATATTAGATTTTAATGTGTTATTTTAATTTTTCATGGAGGGTTGTTTTGGCATATGGTCTGGCATTCAATTGCACACTTACTGAAAGCATTGTCAATTTGTCTTGCAGGCGGTGTGAACAAACTTGCTGATCTTGTTGGAGTCACCCTTGGGGCGAAGGGAAAAATGTTGTCTTGGAGAGAAAGCATGGTTCTCCGAAAATAGTTAATGATGGTGTGATAGTAGCTAAGGAGGTAATTTGTAGATGTGTGCTCTGGTTTTATTTTTAACATTGTATTAGTTCCCCCTCTTAAATGTCTTAGATTTGGTAGGCATAATTTGAAAACTCAAAGGTGAAAGGAAACATATTTGTTACCCAGTGGTCTACTTGGCCTATGGACTAGCCACATTAGAGTAATGTATAAAGCTTTTCACAACAATAAAAGGAAAGGGTTATGGCTGAGTCAAATTTTATTGTTATTGACAGTGTAATGAAATGTATCTCAATGCTATGGTTTTGGCCTTTTATTGGTTGAATTAGAGGACCCAGTTGAAAATATTGGGGCCAAGTTGGTAAGGCAAGCTGTGGCAAAGACAAATGATTTAGCTGGGGATGGAACCACAACATATTTTGTTCTTTCACATGTTGGAATATTGAAAAATTCTAGAACAATGAATGGAGAATAAATCTCCCTTCCTTTAACATAGAGAAAATAAAAATTTCTTTGACAGGAGACAGAGTTTCAATACTTTGAAAACAAACTTCTATTCCCTTCAATAACTCAAAAAAAAACTATTACACTTCTTCCTCATTGAGAGGGATTACAAAATTATGACTGCTACAAAACGCAGTGCATAAAACCAACTCATTGTCTGTTCAAAACAAACATACTTTGTCTCTAAAACACTCTGCTGTGTTTTTCACTTTCGCACTGCTGTGCATACACACTTAAAAAGTTACACTCAGTCTTTCACTTTTTACACACTGCTGTGTAATAAAAAATTTACGTATTGTCTATAAAAAAAACCTACCAAGATTTTTCGACCTTTTTATTTTTATATGCCGTAACATATAAAACATATTATAATAAACCCTCTTTTAAAAAAAATAAAATTAAAACTAAATTCTATGGCCCACCTTTCATTCACATATGATATATATATATATATATATAACATATTTTTAAAACATATGTATATATTAAACTATCAAAACATTAAAGAACGCTTTCCGTCGGACTTCAAAAGTCTGAATAGATTGAATTTCAAACCAAATTCGCGTTCCAAAATAGGATGCTGGCGTCTGCCTAATTTTAACTCGAATTCTCAATCCAATGTGCCCTATAAAAAATTCGGGTCCGGTTTTCAGGTTTTCAAATTCCCTTCAATTTCATGCGATCCAATATTAATGCTCCACGTGTCCTCCTTTTGAATTTACAAAACTGTCGGGTAACTTTTTGTTTGTTTAATTTCTATTTGGTGAATTGCGTTAATGCTAGTTGTTGTCTTTAAATACAATCCTGTACAGAAATATGACTACGGCCATCTACAAAAAAAACTTGCAGGAATTTTAAATTCTGAATTAAATTTCTGGATGGCATGCAAGCAACCTCCAAAAAAAAATGTTGCTGCTGCATCCGTCCTTCTGCTGCAGCAGTTGAAGTTAAAATTCAATAGCACAGGGTTTAATAAGTGAGGGTGTAAATGTAAATTTTTGTCGATAGTACTGGATTAAGATCATCTAGTCATTTTTGTAGGGTCTTATGGTGTTTGGTTTTTTAGTTTTGGGTTGGGCTTATTGAGTCTAAGATAGTTTTTGAGTGAAAAAATTGCTATCAAGTATTAAAATTTTTTGGTTCTTTTGTCAAAATTTATGAGCTTGTTAGGAAATACAAAACTGACAATGGTTGTATCTTAAATTTGTGAAAAATAATTTGAAATGAAACCTTTTTGTTTAGGTTTTTGCAGCAGGTCCAAACCCCATTCAAATTACTAGGGGCATTGACAAGACAATAAAGGCTCTTGTTTCAGAACTCAAAATTTTGTCAAAGGAGGTAAACGCTTGCCTTTTGAGTAGGCTGGTTTTCCTTTTTGCTGATGGTTTGGTGTATCTAATTGAATTAGTTTCCTAAGGTATTTTTGGTTGCAAACTCCTTTTCATTTTTCATACAATATTGGCCTTGTGGAATACATTTGATTGTGTGGTCTTGTTAGATCTACAACATTTGTAGTTGTTTAGTCTTATGGCCGAGGTGCACTTTTGTTATGGAAATAGTTGATGCAATATTGTCATTTAATCCTTACTGTAGGGTAGCATGTTGAGAATTTTCTTGTGAAACATTTGGTATTCAAAATGACACTTGATCCTATACAACATCATGCACTTGACTTCAAAATTCATATTCAAAGTGTGCCAGACAATTCTTGCAAACTTTCAAATATTTATGTTGTTTTAAACCATTATATTTTTCATGTATTGGATGCTGAAAATGTGAAAAAGACTTTGGTATGAAACCAACTGGTGAATAATTTCCAGCACAACAACCACTTCCAAGACATGATTTACAAGTAGAACAAATGTGCTTATGAAGCATAGAAAGATATCCTTGATGCATTGTCAATGTTTGGCTAGGGTTATTTTTGGAGAAAATAACTCCTTATTCCTAGAATAGTGATCTTCAATACAAGTAAATGCCAGAAAAGAGAGATCATCGTGTGACGCAAAAAAATTGAAATTGGACCCCCAAGGAGAGTTGGTGTGTCTACAATTGCTCTGTCAGCATTTTCCCTTGGTTTACCCCATTCTTTTCCTCCAGCCTGAGTCTTAATTGACTTCTTCTTTCTTCGGGTTTATTTATCAAATTCGTAGAATTTGATAAATAAATACTATCCACAATGGTTGGACTTTAATTTATATTCCCAACTTTATATTATCTCCAATCCTTATAATCAATGTTTAACTTTCAACACTTTGTATTTATACTCCACGTTTCTTTTTAAATAAATAACTTATAATGAACTTTCGGCTCTATATTTCACCACCCAGCCTTACAACAATCACGCTCTAGACTTATGCTAATTATCCACCAATTGTTTAATTAAAAAATTTCATTATACTCCGGCCCCACCTATCTATATCAATAACCAATCAAACACTCGTATCGTATCTGGCTATCCTCCGCACACCTTAGTTAACCTTCGGGAAAGTTCAACGTGCGACTACCGTCCGATGGCCCTTCTCCAAATCAACGACTCTTGGAAATTTCGCTCGGCTTCCAACATCGGGCTTTAACGTGCGATGGCATGGGTTAAACGGTGGTTTTTCGGGGGTCACTTTTCCACGTGTCGCATTCCCTATGGAATCACTCGCGAATAGGAAATACCGCCTACTCCGCAAAAGCGGTGCGATATGGGCAACCCGCTTTTGTGATTTAGCTCGTGGTTTTGGTAGAGGGCTTGACCACGGGTGCAAGTCTGGTTCTGCTATCCTTTTGTTTGTTAACTCATGTCCAATCCTCGGGTCAGGTTCCGAAAGCACAACAATTTTGTCTCTTTATTAAGCGGGATTTTTATATTTGAATAATTTTCATGACCCCGGTTCTCTACACATACCTCGCCTTCGGGTGGGGTGAGTTCATAGGGTTATCCAACAATTTACGGGAATTCAAAGACAGAAGAATGGAATTATCAGTACCCAATTGCCTCACAGTTAAACAATTCTTCACAATTAGCAGTTCTAGATAATTCAATGGCAACTAAGCTTGGAAATCATTTAACTGGAAACAATTGTTCACACAGAGAGGTTTATTGCAGAAATCCCCTCTCTACTCTCCTCTTCCCTCTCTACTTTTATTCATCCGAGGAATTACAATTTATATACATAACATATGGCTCTTTGGTTCCTCTAAGAGGACCATTCTAGAAATCAAAAGGTCTAATTATAATAATTCAACTAACTGAAACAGTTTGACTCCTACAAATCTAACTAGTCTAAGTAATACAGTCAGCTGAGGTATTGACACCTAGCTATTACACACACCTAGCTGTTACAACTCAAATGTTTTCGAACCCTCCTAGCCACAACATGTGGACAAAACCTCCTACATTGCTGGCTAGTGCCTAATTCCCCTACATCATCGTGTGACATAAACCTATTAACAAAAGTGAATTCCTTGAATTTCACCAAATATTTTCTTTGAATTCCTCGCTTTTAAAAGCCAACGATATCCCTTATTGTGTTAATGTTACGGAAATTCCTTGTCCTAGTGCTTCACACTCTACTATGAATGTTTTACCAAAAGTAGGTGCAACCGATGTTGGTGTAGAAGACATGGCATCCATTGAAAGAGAGAATGCCAAAGTAGCCTCATCATTCCATATAAATGATATTTTCTTCAAGAGATATGTGATTGGACTTGAAATGCATGCATAATTTTTAACAAATGATCAATAATATCATGTAAGTCTAAAAAATCTTCTAAGAACCTTGATTTTCTTAGGAATAGGTCATTTTGTAATAGCTTGCATCTTTTGAGGCTCCAACTTCACTCCTTCCTTTAAAACAATATGAACCAAATACTCTAATTCTTATTTCCCAAAAGCACATTTGGATATTTTTACGTAAAAATGATTGTTCTCAATATTTTATATAACTTTTCCACATGTTTACTAGTGTGATATTCCCATGATTTATTATAAATATGTGTATTATCAAAGAAAACCAACACAAATTTTATAAGATGGGATCAAACAAAATTGTTCTTAAGTCGAGCCCGCCGGACTTCAAACGATGATAAACCATAATTCAAACCAAATTCGCGTTCCATAATAGCCTGCTGACGTCGGCCAATTTTGTGACGCGAAAACCAAATGAATTCCTCCCTAATCTTTTTCAGGTCCGAAGTTGGGCTGGCGTACGGAGGGAGAGTTGTGACGCGAATTTCTTATCAAATTCGCCCTAATATTTTTCGGGTCCGGATTTCCACTGCACGAGCGGCCCAAACAAAGATCCGCTCCAATCAATTTCTGCCACGTGTCCTCAAGAAAAACTTGCCCTGATCCCGGCTGCGGGTGCATTTGATGGTGTTTAAGGCAATGGGACATGGATATGGCGATTTCATATCAATCACATTAACATTTAACACTGTTCAATTAAGTTTTCACATCAAATCTGCATTAATTAATTTTTAACACTATTGAAGATTGGCCTCCACTCCTCTTAGTGATTCCACACGCTCCAATATCATCCGGCCTTTGGCTCTCATTATTAATGATCAGAGATTAATTATGATGAGCGTCCTTTGATTGCATTGCAGTCGGGTCGAGAAAATGGATTTTAGCTATGCTTTTTCAGACGAGTCGGTTGCTAGATTACACTACCTGGTAACTGTGACAATAAGGAGAAGTAGCCAACTGAACTGCTGCCTAGACCTTGCAACATATCTGCATTTATCTTGGTTCTGTCTCTGTCTGTCTTCCTCTGTTAATTGGAATTCTGCTTCTCCGTCTCCTCTTGTGCCCACTGCGCCTGAGACTGCACCCATGCCTCGCGTGCGTCATAGGATGCATTGCCGCAGGGGGAGCACTAGAGGTTAACTCCTGCGGGCTCCCTCCAGCCCCTCAACAGAGTCGACTTCCGACCAGTCCAGTGATTATTATGTAGGTCAATCCAAATACTAGGAGTGGGCAGGGTCGGGTTGTAGGATCTAGCCACCGTATGGATTCCCCTGCTCCTCGCTTCCCCACCGCTAGTTCACCTTCTCCCACGATGCACACTGCGCAATTTTCCTTCAATTTCTCTCTCAACCGCACACGAATCACGGCTTTAGTCACTGTGGTCTTCCGTGAGGAGGCCCAAATGGAGGAAGAATGCACCCGTCTGGCGGGTCTGAGCTCAGAAAAAGCTGGCCAGCATTCGGGCCTTCAGGAGGGGAACCGTGGCATGCATGTGGAGGTAGCACCTAGCGATCCTGGACCTTCCGAAGGAAGGTGCCAAATCGTGGATGAACCACTAGAGGAGTAGTTTGGTTAATTTATTTTTCTTGCTTAGCAGGCCCACTTAATTGGGCTGATTTTAGATTATTTTACTGTGATGGAACTTTGTAATATTTTTGAATTCTGTAAATTAAACATTCAAGACTGGTTTCCCTGTATGAGGGCAGTCTTCTTAATTTTTTGATGACAAATTTGCCACGAGTCTGGCCAGGAAATGTTTTTGACTTCGGTGTAATTTTATTTGCAATGTTAATAGATTAACTTTACTTAGAATTCTTACATGATTAGCATTTTTCTTGATCTGTTCAAGGATTTTGGGTACTTTAATTTGTATTTGGAACAATTGACGTTGGTACTCTATCTGTTGCTTTACTGTTCTACATACTGCTATTTCACTTTCTTATAGATGCCTCAGGCATATTTGGATGCTTTCTCAGATTGTTGATGATCTCCATGTGTACTATTTTACTTCATATAATATATTCAAAACAACATTTTTTTTCTTGTGAAAAAAAAATGATTAATGTTTATCACTCTGCATTCAAAAATAGCGATGCTGGTCTATGTTGCTGGTTTATTGATATGGTCTGATGGTATTTTTATATTTTGGACATATCACACTCCTCACATCATTAGCGATTTTCTCTGTTCAAGGATTTTGGGTACTTTAATTTGTATTTGGAACGATGGACATCAGTACTCTATCTGTTGTTTTAGTATTCTACATACTGCTATTTCACTTTCTTATAGATGCCTCGGGCATATTTGGATGCTTTCTCAGATTTGTCAATAATCTCCATGTGGACCTTTATTGGGTTTTATATCAAGTCCCTGTATGTGACATGGGGTATTTTTCTATCACTGTCTGGGGTGGGACTTCCACTTTTCTGGATGGATATTTGGGTTCCAATCTTCAGATGTGAAAATGTAATAACTTCATGGACTGTTTTAATTCATATAATATATTCAAAACAACGTTTTTTCTCTTGTGAAAAAAAATGATTAATGTTTATCACTCTGCCTTCAAAACTAGAGATGCTGGTCTATGTTGTTGGTTTATTGATATGGTCTGATGGTCTTTTTATATTTTTGACATATCACACTCCTCACATCATTAGCTTTTTTCTCTGTTCAAGGATTTTGGGTACTTTAATTGTATTCGGAACAATGGACGTTGGTACTCTATCTGTTGCTTTACTATTCTACATACTGCTATTTCACTTTCTTATAGATGCCTCGGGCATATTTGGATGCTTTCTCAGATTGTCGATAATCTCCATGTGGACCGTTACTGGGTTTTATATCAAGTCCCTGTGTGTGACATGGGGTATTTTTCTATCACTGTCTGGGGTGGGACTTCCACTTTTCTGGATGGATATTTGGGTTCCAATCTTCAGATGTGAAAATGTAATGACTTCATGGACTGTTTTACTTCATATAATATATTCAAAACAACGTTTTTTCTCTTGTGAAAAAAATGATTAATGTTTATCACTCTGCCTTCAAAACTAGCGATGCTGGTCTATGTTGCTGGTTTATTGATATGGTCTGATGGTATTTTTATATTTTGGACATATCACACTCCTCATATGATTAGCGTTTTTCTCTGTTCAAGGATTTTGGGTACTTTAATTTGTATTTGGAACAATGGACGTCGGTACTCTATCTATTGCTTTACTATTCTACATACTGCTATTTCACTTTCTTATAGATGCCTCGGGCATATTTGGATGCTTTCTCATATTTGTAGATAATCTCCATGTGGACCGTTACTGGGTTTTATATCATGTCCCTGTATGTGACATGGGGTATTTTTCTATCATTGTCTGGGGTGGGACTTCCACTTTTCTGGATGGATATTTGGGTTCCAATCTTCATATGTGAAAATGTAATGACTTCATGGACTGTTTTACTTCATATAATATATTCAAAACAACGTTTCTCATCTTTTAAAGTTTCATTTTTTTTTTAAATTGAACCCGTCGTCGGTATACCGACACATTGTAGACGTCAGAATTGCGACAAATCAGAAACGTCAGAAGAGAGACAGTATAAAAACATCGGACCACATTTCATCGGAATTGCGACAATTTACAAACGTCGAAAGACCGACGTCCAAAATGTCAGACCACATTTCGTCGGAATTGCGACAGTTTACAAACGTCGGACGAGTGATGTCCAAAACTTCGGAAGAGTGACGTTAAAAACGTTGGCAGAGCGACATTAAAAACGTCGGACCACATTTTGTCGGAATTGCGACATCTTACAAACGTCGGCAGAGAGACGTCCAAAACATCGGACCACACTACGTCAGAATTGCGACTTTTTACAAAAGTCGGAAGAACGACTGTCAAAACATCAGACCACATTTCGTCAGAAGTGCGACCGTTTAGGAACGTCGGAAGCGCGACGGTTCGTGAGACGTCGGAAGAGTGACGCTTGTTCGGAAGCGACGGAGGAAGTGTCGATAGTGTGACACTTTTTAAGTGCGTCGAAACTGCGACGGAATGACAAAACACATTTTTTCTGCCCTGGAACTGTCTCTCTTGCGACAACTATGTGTCGGAATAGCGATGAATTGGCCGTCAGAATTTCCGCCAAATTTTCTAGTGATGGACCGGCTGACCCAACAGTTGCTTGCCTTGATTCACGATGGATGCCTATGGATTTGTGATAGAATCCCCATTGATGCTGCACTGGTTCAAAGAATTACTGGCCTCCCCATGAAGGGGCCACACCCTTTGGAGCGCGTGGGAAAGAAATATGAGGCAAAAACTGTTGAATATGTGTGTCAGACTTACCATGTGGAGTGAAACACCTATGGCTTCATCATCAAGTCTATCAGTGACCCTGGTATGCATCTGGGTACCATGTTATTAGCGTGCAAGCTAATGCGAAAATTCCAGGTAGAAACCATCCCTGCTTATGTCATTAAGTATCAGGCCAATGTGGGAAGGGGGTCTACCTCAATTGGGCCCTGTACTTGTGCGATGAATTCTTGGCCAACATCCCCTAATATCAGGAGAAGGGAAAGGCCTTTTTCTACTCTTGGTTGTTGTTCCTCATAGCCCTAGTCACTTGGGAAGCGCCTGAGGAGTCGGTCCTCCCTGAGCTCACTCCAGACATGTGTGAAGGTGCTTTTTATTCCCATTTTTTGGACTCCAAGGATGCGCAGTGCGTGGAGGATAACCAAGTCTTCTAGGTCCTCTTCCAGAGAAGCTTGGCAGTAGCCATCAATTCTCGACCCCGATTGTCCCCAACGGCATATGACAGATACAAGGTAATTGTGGCATTCCAGGTTACCATGCATAACATCTATATCAAATCCCACAAGGATGAAACCTAGACCTTGCTTCCTTATATTGTAGTAGAAGAAGATATTGACAGTGTAATCACGCTCTAGCCACTTGCCTGGAATATTGGCTTCAACACCAGTGCAAGGGGATTGGAGTCCCAAGCAAGAGCATAGGGGGGAACTCGAGTGTAGTGGTGAAAAATGATACATATCCCAAGAAAACTATCGAGAAGGAAGTTGAGGCTGAGACGTATGTCAATTCATAGCCGAATGTGGGCATGAACGGGTTGGACATCGAAGGTACCACCTCTCCCCGGGTCACGAAGAGATCAGGAAAGCCTGTCAAGGGATCCTGAAAGAAGCAGCACTCTCAACAGGCACAATGCGATGAGACAATCATGCTGATCGACAGATACCTCGAGAAAATTATGGATGTAGTCACTCTACCTGCAGAAGAAAAATGGGTAGCCTTAGAGGAACAACAGAAAGCTGCAATCGACACTATCCAGGCAGAGCTCCTCGCTCTACAGACCAGAGTGATTCAAGTATGGACTCCCTTGGCTACTAGTAGTGCAACAATAAGTACATAGGAGAGTCGTCTTTGTTCCCTACTTGGCACAACCCTTGTGATCAGTCCACCTGACCTATAGATGCATATCCAAGTTGATGCATGGGTGTAGTTGAATCTAGCCAGGCTATCTCAGGAGGCATTGCAGGGCCTCCACACCGCAGTGTTTCAGGTTATCTGCCATTGGGACCAACAGGTGCACCAGCAACTTGACATGGCTGAGCAGACCATTGCAGCTAAGGACGCTGAAATGTCCCTTGATATCGCACAGCAGGCAGAGCTCGAAAGCTCGATTCACCAACTCTGCACAGATATCACAAAAGAAATTCTGGCCTCAGCCACCCCTCGAGACAAAGTAGAAAGATTAGTCGCAGCACTCAAGGCTTTCTGGTATGAAGTTTAGGTAGTTAACTCACACATGGAGTAGAAGATTTCATATCTGCGAGCTAAGTTACAGCCCACAACACCCCCAGAGGTCTGGGCCCAGTGAATTGCACTGGTCCCCACAGCAAAAAATGTTATCACAGGGCAGATCATGCAGGGAGCCTAGCTATTAGAGACCGCCATGAAGTTATGGACTAAGGTCTAGCATGATCCAATATTGCGAAAGGATAAACTGGGACCTATGGTAAAAAGAAGAGGAGTTCGAGACGCTCGAAGCCACCTTTCCCACTTTGGTGCCTGCCGAGCGCTTGCAGAGACTGCACACCAGCCAAGCACTAGAAGCAGATATGGATGACCTTCGAAAAAATAAGAAGAGCCTTGGTGACTGTCTGAAGCTGTGGGCTAACGAAGCTCTCAAGATTTCACAAGATGTTGATGTTGCTATTAAACAACTAAATCAGAATTTGGAAAGTGTCACTACTGCGACTGAAGGACCACTGTCAGACAATTTGGTCGACATTGCACATAATGTAGCTCTCCAAAGTGAAGGAATGCTGCCTCTGTTAGCTAAGGCGATCAAAGCATTGCAAGCGTAGGAAAAAGCCCCACCACCACAGTGACTTGGGACGAGTCACAAGATTGTGTTGGGGGACTGCTGGAACAAGGTCCTCCAAAGGCTGCGAATTGGGATAGTTTTGAGTATTTTTGTATATTTTTGGCATATTGTAATCTAACGTAGGGGTTTTGGGGTGGGTCAAAGCCCCAAAATAATTGTAACAAGTCAAAGTGTAGACCTAGAGTCTGCAAACCACAGTTTATGGACCACAGGAAAACCTAGGATAAATTGTATAAATAGATGAACATTTTGAGTCTTAAGGCGGAGAAGAATTGGAATTGATGCTACATGCGAACTGGTAGATATTTCTAGGGTTGTTTTGGGTAAGGAATCCTATAGCTATGTGTGTGGAGATCCTCAGTTCTGCTGTGTGCGGACCCTGCTAGGCTGTGTGCATGAGCTAGTTTTGGGTATTGTAAGTAGATCTAAAAGACTAATGAATGCATAAGTATTGTTGGAATATCTGAATCTATTGGAAATTATTATTGATGTGAATCTGTGAAACTTGGTTATGTTATATATGATTATGTGTTACTAATTTAAGCTAAGAAAAGTGATTTTGTTATTTTCTTAGGCTACGAAGCGTTTGTGATCCGATATTTATGATCTGTAATTATTAGTAGCTGCGAATACTTTGCTCTGTTCTAATAATTGGAAATACGCACATGGATGTGAAGCTCCTGAATAGATATATACATGATAATAGCTCGATTGGGCTGAGTTGCGAGTTGTACTGTTTTTATTGCAAACCTTTAGTGAATAGATTTGTTTGGTACTAACCTCGAAGGCTGTGAACATGAATTACCTAATCTCTCTCTAGGTGCAGAAACCTAGTTCCAACACCCTCCCATACTGCTTCGGGTGAGACTTTGGCCTGCGAAAGCAGGTCACTACCAAAAGGGCTACTAGTATAGGGGCTTGTTGGAAAACCTTAACTCTAAACCTGGGTCAGGACCCCTTGAGCCAACAGAGAGCATGTCCATGGTGACTAACAAGGTATGTCCAGGGGCACAGAAGGGATCAGGAAGTGGGAAAGTTGATATCCAGACTATCCTAGACTTGGCACTAAAATTAGTGCTACATACCATCACACGAATTGTAGGATCGCAAGCATCGCATGGAGCAACAAAGACACAGTTGATTCTTGCTATAGACTGATTGACACCAACCATCTACAACTGGGAAGAGGCCGTGACAATTAACATGAAACGCCAGCTAACAAAGTGAAAGAAGACCAAATTGAAGTAATTAGGTTATGGGTCTATCCTGGTATCATTCTTCCTGGAACGAATACTAATCTTTCAGCGTGAAGAGGTCATAGCCCCAACACCACCAGCGAGGGAACCACGGATGGCCCGATGGGTAGCTCTTATGCCAAGGGTAGGGGGTAGTCAATAGATGTATTGGAGACTAGAGTTCTTTGATTAGCTGCACTGAAATTTTATTGTTGTGAAGGACTGGCCCTTCTCCGATATAGATTTTACTGGTGATCCAGACTTCCCACTCCCAGAGGGAGAGGATTGGGATGAATATTTGGGTAAGAGTCATTTTTTAAATTTTCATGAGTGTTATGATTTTTTTAATTATGCATGTTCTGACGTTAAATCCATGTATTTGCAGATGTTGGCCCAGAGAGACCCCCAGGAATGTCTCTGATAGCAAGCCAAATCCCTCGCGATTTTTACCCTCACGGTGAGGGAGGTGAGGAGGAGGAGATCGTGCGCAACCTATAGGGAATCACCGATGGAGTCCCAGACTATGCACGATTCAACGATGTTCCTTGTGCCTACTAGAGACATACCATAGGGGTGCCAAGCCACATTCACCACTTACTGAGGCTGCCTGTATGGGCAGTGACATGCTACCATGAGCATCACGCTGATTAGACACCTAGGTTTTATATCTGCATATTTTGAGAGACATGGTGTCTTGGGGATGTAATAGAAACACACATATTTTTTGAATTTATGATGCACACTGATGCAAACATTCGATATATATATATATATATAGATATATATATATATATATATATATATATATATATATATATATATATATATATATATATATATATATATATATATATATATATATATATAGATATATATATATATCTATATAGATCTATTTTCCTACATAGATATTTTACATATGATGATGATTTTACAAATTACGCAAATTTCTATCTATCACAATGTTAGCCGCCATATCAGTTAATGCATTCAATCATCTAGGAATATGTTGATATGTGCTAAAATCAAAATGTCTTTCCAACAAACGAACATGTAAATAAAATCTCAGAATGCATGGGTTTCTAACTGAATAATGACCATTGAGTTGCATAACAAGCTGTGAATCTAAATTTACAAGAAATGCGCGTATGCCTAGGTTGATTGCCTCGGTTAATAGCTCAAGGAAAACAATATATTTAATGACATTGTTTGTAGTCTGTCCTAGACAAATACCTTACAGATCTATCAACTCACCATCAGGATCATAAATTACTTAGGTTGCTGAAGAAAAATTCCTGGTACTGCGGGAAGCACCATCCGCGAAACGAACATAAGGGATAATAGACATTTGCACAAATAATAAAGACCAAATAAGCAGGAAAATTCTCACAAATCACACCAAATCAAAACATGTACAAAAAATGAAAATAACACCTATGTGTGCAAATCATGCACGAATGACTCATGCACAATATTTTTTGAAATACAACCCATTTCTGGGTTGTTTTAGAGGATGACCTTTGTAATCAATGAGATTATAGGCCCTATTCTACAATACACATTTAATAATTTAGGGCCCATGCCACATGGGTTGAAATTTCCTGCCCCCAGCTTATCATAAGCTTGGTCGTATAGGAGGATGAGGTCTCATTCAATGAAGGAACGAGGGGAAACTGATTGGTCAAAATGAGCTTTGACACGCTTTTTATGTGCTTCGATAACCAGAGCAGCGAAGTGGCAGGTTTCATCCAACCTTTCTAAATAAAGGAGATACTCTTCTTCTAGCAAAGTGTTTGGAAGTAATTCAACAACCAACTTGAGCGAAGGTATTTCACACTCAATTGGAAGAGTAGCTTCTAGATCATAAACCATATGAAAATGAGTGAATCCGGTCGCATTCTTAATTGAGGTTCGGTATGCCCAAAGAGTTGTAAATAACATGAGATTCCAATTGGATTTGTGGATCCCAATCATACGTTGAAGCATGGTAACAAGAACTTTGTTCACGGCTTCAACCTAGCCATTAGCCTCACGATAATACGGCGTTGAGCTGTCGTGACGTAGACCCAACTTAGAAGTCAACTCCGCTACCATGTAATGTCGAAAATGGGAACCATGATTGATAACGATGGCCTGAGGGACACCAAACCTAGCAATGATGTGATTGAATATGAATTGAGCAGCTATCTTAACATTAGCAGCAAGTGCAGGCATTGCTTCGGCGCATTTGGTGAAGTAGTCCACGACTACGATAATATAAGCATGCCCCTCGCCCGAGTGAGGGTTACATGTCATAAAATCAATGCCCCATTTCAAAAAGAAATCAACGGTAATGATAGGATGAAGAGGTATAGGCAGCACACGCATCTTGCGTTGATAGATCTGGAAATCATGACATTTATGAACTGTGACAATGCAATCTTTAAAGAAAGAAGGCCAAAAATAACCAGCACAAAGAATATTCTGTGTAGTGGCATAACTAGACATGTGACTGCCACAGGTGCCACTGTGACAATCATTTAGGGATTTCTTAGCTTCCTCGAGATTCAAACATCGGCGGAGTATGGAATCCACTCCAACACGATAGAGCGTATCTCCGATTATATGATAAGGTTGTGACTAATTTTGGAAGTGTCGGCGGGCATCCTTCGTCAACTCAGATCTAAAAGTAGAAGTCTAGAGATAGACGATGATATCACTGTACCAAGGATCAAGGGTGCTGATCAAGAAAATTTTATCGTCTAGAATGTATTCGTCAGAACGCGATGGAGCAGAGTTGGAAGGGAGGGAACATATCAAGTCAAAAAATACTAATGATTTCTTTGACTTGGCAGCATTGAATTACAAGTCGAACTCTTGGAGGGTCACAATCCACTTCGAGTATTTCCCCCATAGCACTTTTCCAGACAATATATAGGTCATACGGTTGAAATTAGAAATCACAGTCACAATATGCAAAAGAATATAATGACGAAAACGCTGCACTAATTAAACTACATCTAACGCTAAATTCTCGACATGTGCATAGCGTGTCTTAGGATCGAGAAGGTTATGAGATAAGTAATAGATAACATGCTCATTACAGTCGTCATCATCTTGTACCAGAACCATGGCAATCGTGCTGAAAGCAGTGGCTAAATAGAGGGAAAAATCACGATGATAGTTTGGATAACGTAGTAGAGGAGTGTTAACAAGCAACGTCTTTAGTGCCTCAAAATACTTTTGAGCAATCTCATCCCAACATAATGGAACATGTTGCTTTAATAATCGTGTGAATCCTTTAGCCACTTCTGCATAGTTAGGTATAAAATGATGTAGACAGGTGCTTCATACATTCTGCAGCGGTCTGAGTGGGTTGCCATCAAGGACAACACTCTGCATCATATTTCCAACACTATGCAATTGATGCAACGAGGAGGGAGAGGGGAGATTGATAATAGCCTCAACCTTGAGTGGATCGAGGCAAATTTCATCTTTGGACATGATAAACTCCAAGAGTCTACTGGAATCAACGCAAAAGACGCACTTGTGCGGATTAAGCCGAATGTTGTAACGTCGACAATGAAGAAAAATATAATGAAGATGGTCAAGATGGTCAATACGCTTAACTGAATGAGCGAGAAGGTCATCCAAATAAGGCTAAATGATGTGACAAATATCGTGAAAATCATACAACATCATTCGTTGAAATGTGGCCCCAACATTCTTTAGGCCAAAAGGTAGCTTCTTATATGTGAAATTACCCCAGGGATATGTGAAGGCAATATTATGTTGATCAGTTGGGAGAATGTTGATCTAATTATAACCAGAAAAATCATACATGAGGGAAAAAATCTCACTCATGGCACATTTTTCAACGATTTGATTGATAAAGGGAGTAGGATAATTATCCTTGGGACAAGCCCAATTAATATCACGATAATCAACACAGATTCGAATGGTTCCCTGTTTCTTATATAAAAGAACTATATTAGAGACCCATTCTATCAAAGGAATCAGATAAATGAAACCAACTCTGAGAATCTTTTCAACTTCACCTTTAATGGCAGCAGCTTTTCTAGGGTGCACAAGATGAAGACACTGGAAAATAGGTTTTAAACAAGGGTAAGTAGGTATTTCATGCACCACTATAAAAGGATCAATGCTGGGCATTTCTTCGTAGGACAATGCAAAGAAATCACAAAACTCACAGAAAAGGATAGTGTAAACTTGTACTTTGTTGGAAGAACAAGTGACCTCGATATGGATGCTCCCGATAATTCTTGGTTTAACAGAAATGTCAATAGGCATCGTCTGTGTAATATTACTCAATTTACCTTCCGTAAAGATGTCATGTGTCAAAACAGGAATTTGAAGTGGAGGAGAAGGAACTTGAGATGAAAAATGCTCAAGAAAAGTAGACATGACCCCGAGGCTAGGCATGAATGAGGAACGATGATGACCATCATCCCACAGTAGATCCTCGAGAGACATAGTTTCCACGATGGCTTCATTGGAAGGAAACACTTCTTTCAAAAGATCAAGCGAATCCAAATCACCAAGCCAGGGGGATTGAGAATAAATGTCAAGAGACATGCTTAAAGGAGCACGATCAGAGGACAGAGTTTTCGAAGCCGCAATGAGTTCACAATAGTTAATATCAATCAGAATCAACGACATCGAATCTCCTGAAAGGAATTGATCTGTTCAGACGAAGGAATAATCCATGGGTCGTCAGACCGAGAAATCATATTGATCTAAACAGTGTTTTGTGGAGGAAGAGGAAAAATACCCATGAGGGTAGGATCCTTAAAAAGACCCAACCCTAAACTCTCGTAGGGAGTAGGAATTTGATCCACATACAGAACATTTTTCTTGGAAGAAGAGGTGAAGAAGGAAAATTGATCAACAATAACAATCCTTCCTTCGTGTGGAAATTTCAGAACACGAAAGAGAGTGGACGGAACACAACATGGTGTGAGTCCAACTACGACTGAGGAGAAGATTATAATTGAGTTTGGCATCAACTACTTCTACCTCGACATTGATTCTCTTCCCTTTCAAAGTAAACAGTAAACTAGTGAGAACACCTAAAGGCTTTGATTCTCTTCCATAAAATGCTTTAAGGGAATTTGGTGATGAATTCAGGGCTAGAGAACCAATAGCTTTCCAACAAGAATATGACATGAAACATGTTTATGCACCATCATCCACAACTTCTCGATGGATGTCGAGACCATTAATAACAACTTGGATAATGAGTGCAATTTTATGCGGGAGTCATGGAACGAAATTTTCTAAATCTAAAGCGAGAAGGCTAGTATCAGTAGGATCAATCCCGCCAATCGCTTATAACAAAGCCTTTCATTGAGACAGATAACTCTGAAGTACTTCTAACGTGAACATCGTAGATGGTGCCTAAGAAAAGTCCTCAATAATATTGTAATGGTGAGCAACACGAGCCTTTGGATTATAAGAATACTTGCGGAGTACACCTTTGGATGGTGGTCGTACAACAAATTCAGCATTAGGCCTTTCAATCTCAAGAGGGCCAGAAACAGGTGGAGGAGGAGGACCATCAGCGATATCCTTCCTCGTTTCCTGATGCGATCCAGTATAATATTTCGATCAAGTAGAAATAGAAACGGTTACAGAACCATTCATCATGAACACTTGAGAGCCAAATGGGGCAGAGGACGAAGGTTGCTTTACCATCTGGGTCTGCTGAGATGGGAAGGGTTCTTTAAGAATGGCCAAAGTTCCCTATTTGCCTTTGAGCAACCAGCTCACTTCGGACTGTCTAGGAAAGTCCTTGGTGAAGTAATCTTCATCAAAAATCAAACAAGGATACTTCGGCTTGCATTAAGAACCATCGCCAGCACGAGGTTTCTGGGAATCCTGTTTCGGGGTATCGGCTTTGGCCTTACCTTTACCCTTGTTTTTACCTTTAGAATTGTTATCTATCAGATTGGCCTGAATGACATTAACTTCTGTGGGCTTACCAGAATTCGAGGTGGAATGAGAAGCAACATTATTGGACTTAGAAGTAGACTTCGGCTTCCTAGAGCTTGAAGAATAATAATTCTGAGAAGTCTGACACATGGAACCAATAATACCATCGAAATATGGAGTTGCTGGTGGTTTAGAAGTTCCAAGTCGAGGAGCATCATGCAAGATATCATACAATGCACCAGACTGATAGTATAAAGAATCAAGGTACTGGGAATAAGCAATGGCTTGTTCCTCAGTTAAACATGCCCCCATAGCTATGTCTTTTGCAATCTAATTGACAAAGGAGGTGGTGAACCAATGAGTCAGAATCTAATTAGGAATTTCAAATTTGATCATGCGATGATGATTTCACCACTCATGAATATGATCCGAGATTTGAGTAGCTTGGTCATCTTTCAATGAAGTGAGGAGGTGCGTCTCGGTCTCATAACGGAATGGTAACTAAAAATGTGTAAGGAATTCCATGGCTAAAGAATTGAAGTCTTGGAAGATGCCACGAGATAGCTCAATGTACCACTTTGTAGCGACACCAGTAAGAGTTAGCTAGAAAATATGGAGTTGAATAGAATCATCAACCCAAGAGTTAGAGGAACACCACAAATGGTAAGTCATAACATGCACTTGGGGGAATTCGCCAGCATTGCCCTCAAATTTAGGACAATCACCAAGAGTCTTGGTTAGAACTAGAGGCCAATACAAGTTATGAAGAATGGGATCATTCTTCAACTTTGACACATCACGTAATTCCAACGAGCAAGAAATGGTAATTGAGTGTTGAAATTCATCAGCGGTCTCTGATAAGGACACTTGTCCACATTCCACCCAGTCCGAGAGGAATTATGTCCCCATGCATTCTGTCCCGGAGGATTCTGACCATAGGGGTTAGAAGTAGGATAATTTGGTTGATACTGGGGTTGAGGACGAGGATATTGAGTTAGAGTAGATGATTGAGGTCCTTGCTGAGCAGCGTATGGAGTTTGCTGCAGATTGTAAGCATGTTTTTGAGGTTGATGATATATAGTTTTATTTTTAAGGTAAGAAACTTGGGGTGTACTATATACCGGATGATATGAACCTTGAGGGTAATAAGCGCCTTGAGGTTGAGCAGGCAGACCCTGCTGAGCAGGTTGAGTAGGCTGCTGAGTGGGTAAACCTGGCTGACTATAAACGGGTAGAACTAGCTACTGAAATGATGGAACTGGCTGAGGAGCAGGTTGAATCAGTTGTTGAGCTAGTTGAACCGAGTACTGAGGGCCACTGGGTTGCCCTTGTGGGAAAGGTTGGCCCAATGGTTGCGATGGAATAGGTTGTTCCTGATAACCAAGTTGACCCAAAGGAGGACCGTAGGGTTTTCCTGGTTGCACAAAATTTTGGCCATACTGAACGTGTGGCTATGGTTGTGGTGCAATAGGTTATCCCTATGGTGGGTAGATTTTCCTCGCAGGAGTATAAGATGGTCCTGGTTGATTATGAGGTTGACCATATGGACCGTAGGGTTGACCGTGTTAGACCAAAGGTTGACCTTGTGAAGGTTGGCCTTATGGACTGTAAGGTTGTCCTTGTGGACCAGAGGCAGAGCCCTGCTGAGCCAAAGGTTTTCCCAATGAGGGTTGTCCTTGCAAGCCAGAGGGTTGCATAGGTAAAGTAGGTCCAAAATGAGAAACGGTATAATAAGGATCATAAATACCCTGATGAGGATCAATAGGAGGAAAATAGATTGGATAACCATATTCTTCATAATGATGCGGAAACATATATTTAGGGTTACCAACAACATCATAGTGATGGATTCAAGGATTTCCAGGAGCTTGGAGCTACTGAGAACCCTGAGAGCTTTGTTTCTAAACAACCAACAAATACTATTCAAAAGTAAGAACACCAGGAATCACTGGGGTAGCGGAAACTTCACTGGAAACAAGTGGGGCCTCTGCAGCACTATATTGTGATCTACCAGGACCGAGATTAACATGCCACGTAGGATTGAGAAAAATATACTTGTGAGTGTGAAAAGATCTTGACGAATTAGTCGTAACAACTGGTGCGGATGAAGCCACATAGACATTTAGTTGGACTGGGACTGATGTAACAGTAACTGACAAACCAGGTGTTGAAGGTGATATTCCTAATGAAGGGAGGACCGATATCTGAGGAGGAGTTGATGTACTGAATTGTGCCATGGATGCGGCACCAGACATAATCTGACTCAAGGACCTATCTCCAAGCGGAAGTGACACTGATGGTGGAGAAGACAGAGTAGAAACATGAGGGAAATCCTCAAGAAAAAGATGATATTCTCTTGTAGAAACAAACATTCCTTCACTACCAATAGGACTAGATGAATCCATGTCTGACTTTGACTTAAGATCTTCGAAAATACTACGGGGACTAGGAGGTACAACAACAACAAAAAATGGTGAGCCTGACGTAAGAGGAGGAAAATCTCCTTCTTCCCCCAAACCATACCAAGCACTAGAAGGAAGCCAATTGAATTCAACTGGCTCTTCAGGGGGAGATCAAGAATCAAAAGGCAGGACATACGAGAGAATAGAATGCAAAAACTCGGCAGACCTAGTGGACTGAGTGGTTTCAAAAGAAACGTCCAGAAAATAACTACCACTAGGAGGTAGTGAGGATGGCGAAACTGGTGGTTCCACCACTGTGAATGTATTATTAAACAAGAAGGAAAAAATATAACCAATCGAAGGCTCTAAGATCAAAATATAAGGAAAATAAAACAAGCCAAGTAATAAAACTTTTAACGGTTGTGTGATCGTAGGTGATTAATTTTATGACACTTAAACCAGATTTTGCTGTTTCATGTTTTAAGAGTAGAGAAACAGGCAAAATATGACTCTAGTAACTTTCAATTTTAAACGAGCATGAAAGGAAAAGTTCTCGATGATCTCTTCTCTTTTTAAAGAGTCATGAAAATATCAAAATGACTACTCAGGTACTCTAAGAAAGAGGGTGTACCAAGTTTCTGTGAACTGCCATATACACCTTGGTGATCAAATGAAAGAGAAATGACCAAGGACTTAATGTATGTGCAGGTACTCTCCCCAAATGCTGTGTTTGGTGTATCATGGTTACAAGGCGGCAGAATCAGCTTCCTATGAATAAAAGGATTGAAACTTAGATGGGTCTCCCTTTATATACTCAATGGTATGAGGAGCACAAGTCTGTACTAGCGCTGTCTAAATCCAGATGGCGAACAAAAGCCACTAGGTTTTAAGATGCCAGAACACATCTCTAGCCTAGACCACTAAAAATTTTGCGTTAGGTTCCAATGCTTCCTTAGGTTGATTATATGAATTTAAAGTTGATCTTGGGTTATGTTTCAGTTTTAAGGCCCTACTGAATTTGGATCTCAAATTTCCTAAATGCAAGCTATATGCAAATGAACATCATCTTTAATTCAATGAATGCTAGTTACGATAAGGATAAAGATCTTTCAAAAAATAGCAAATAATGAAAGTATGCGAAGAAATCCACTAATTCATCTAACACAATCAAACGAAAATGAAACTCTTTCCTAGACTATCATCTGCTAGTTATGCAAAAGAATTTTCCGCTTTTGATGCAAAAAAAATAATGCAAAATATATATATTTTTTTAATTTTTCAATGAAAGTAAGTACATAATGCACTAATTACATGAAAAATGAAAACAAACACTAGCTTGAGTATTGCGAATGTAAGAATCTAAATTGAATGACTCAATCAAATGAAAAACAAATAGATAAAAGCACTCAAACTAATGCTAGAATCTTCCAAACCAAAAGAAAGTTTTCAAAACGACCCAAAAGAAGCAATGTAATCTATGCTTGGAGCAACAAGGGCAAGAATCAATCGAAAAAATAAATGATCATTCAATCAAAGCAAACACTCAAATGGATCAAGAAAACTTAGTGTAATCGACCCGAGAATGAGACTGACAATGATCAAGGAGACTTTTTTTCCAAACAGAAGGCTCAGTGCACAAAGACACTCAGAAAACCTAAGTCCTTAAACTACACTGATAAGAAGATAGACAAACGACTCAGAAAAACAAGTTGATAGCAGTCAAAATAGTCCTAAAGGCCTAATTACACACAAAAAATAACCCAGAGTCAAGCACAATTGACCAAAATACTCATCAAGGAGGTCAAACCAAATCCTACCAGACTCGACACGACTGTAAGGCTGTAATGCCAAACAATGGTTGGTGCGACTGAAACAAAAGAAACATGTGCCAATTGGCGTGACTATTCAAATGAAAAGTGTGCCAAGCCAGATAACTATGGGAAAAAATGAAAAACCACAAATCAATGAGAAGAGGTCAATATTGACACTTTGGAGATGAATAGAGGATATAAAATAAGCAAGCAAACTAGAAAAATATAGATAAACAAGTCAGTGACTGAAGTTGACCCAAATATATGTAATGAAAAACTCACACCAATCCTCAGTGGAGTCACCAATTTTTTAAGTAGGTAAATCCTCTCTATGGACAGAGACAATCCCTCGAGCCCTAGAGTGGGTCTAGAAACAAAGATACAAGCTAGAGTGTTGATTTCTAATTACTGAATGAAAATAGGACACAGTATATCGACCTACCTGGAATTCAATGCTGTCGTCATGGCTGTAGTGGTGGTGGCCTCTCTCTCTTGCCTTGGCAAGTTGCAATCCTTTTGCAGTCATGCTCAGATACCTACACATAGAACAACATACGACATAATGACTTCATTCATAACTAGTAGCTAGTCAAAGAGGGCTAAGCATATTGCATTAAACATCTAACATAACAAAAAATGGGAACCAAACAATAGTCACGTATATGTATTGATAGAAGGAAGAGTTACAACCAATGCTTTGACATCACAGTCTCCTCGAGCGGGGTTTAGTCGAAGCACATCTCAGATGTTCGTTAGGGGATTCAGACAGGATGAGGGCATGGACTCAAGCTCTCTCAGTGAAGTTCCTTCTTATTCTATCTCTTCAATAGTTCAGCAATAGTATACTCAATTATCCATGTTCAACTAGCTTATGCAAAGAGAGATAGCTTCTTTTTATAGAGGAAAAGGAGGAAGTTAGGATCCCTACAAAGGTGGGAGGGAGGCCTATCCTTTAGGAGGTTCCCATAAGAGGTGGAAACCATAAAATAAAGGAGGGAGTCCATGGTTATTCAGTCCAACCACTCCTAATGACTCATCCTCGAAGTTGTTGGAGTGCAATATCTGCCTCTATTTTTAAAAAATTATTCCATAAACAGCTTGGCGCGAGTGGCTAACTAAGAAAGAGTGCCAACTGGCACAAGGCCCAGTGTTAATCTTCCCCATTGACGCGAGGGCAGAACTGATTACTCGCGTGAAGGAAAAAACAAGGGTTTTTGAATCTTTGCTCAGGGAACTGTCAACAAAAGGAATATTACTCTCATGTAAAGGGATACAATGATGGTATTTTCAAGGCATGACATTGATTATTGATCACATAAATGACCCTCCAATGGGCGAGATGGGGATTGCAGGGGCAGTGACAAAATGTTGTGGAAAAGTCCATAATGCCTCTAATAACTTGTCTTCCCAATCCCTATTGTTAGTATTGCAATTTTTCAAAGTTGTTTTCAAGGTCTGTTCATCATTATAAGTTGTGTCTTTGATCCTCTCTTGTCCCCTAACCTATGGTTGAAGGCACTAGAGGGATAAAATGTATTAGGTTTTTTGTCATTTTTTAACAAAAATCCAAAATAATTCTAAGTCCAATAGTTTGCTTCTATTACAAAGTCAATAAGGTAGAGTCTCATTTAATTATGTCTTTTCACTACTTTCAGTGGTTAAATTCATTAGTTTCCATTTGAAAAAGAGTCTTATTCATTCACCATCATTTCCTACCCAAGGTCAAAGACAGAGTGTTATATTCATGAGTTTTTTTACGAATAATACAAAAAATATTTTTTTCTTTCCATGAGAGGCAACTATATTTTCAAAACTATGGTTTTTACAGAAAAGACAGTCTTTTTTTATAAAGGTAGTAATTTCCTGCAAAATAGCATAAAGGAACATAGGGAGTATTATTCAACTAAAGTCAACATTTCTATTCGAAGATTGAGGAAATGATGAAGTAAAAGTTTTTTTATGTCCAAAAAATAAATATTTTTCATTGAGAAATGAATTAAAGGTATGATCATCTTTATGCTAAGGTTATGCCAAGGTATTGCTACTTACTAAAGGGTATAGGTGTCAAAAGCGCAGTACGAGTAGCAATAATGAAAATAGGTGATAGAGTTGGTGAAAGAAGTGGCAGTGGTTTTAAATCATTCACGTGATTCATGTCATTTATATTTAATGAGCATAGGGCATGTATTACTTGTTTCTATCCGCTTTTGTGATAGTTGCATTAACAATTTTTATTCTCCAATTTAAAATCATTTGTTGCAAGTGCCAACAGGTAGGGTTTCTTGGTGGATTAGTCCTTTTTTTACAGTTGTGTCGAAGGTTAGGGTTAAAAAGTGCAGTATGGGAAAAGGAGGTAATGCAAATCACTTTGAGCCAACAAACACTCACTTTGTGGATAGTCGAGCTAAGGCTGAGTTTAAGTCAACTTGTTGGTACAAGTTCTTAAAGAAATTCTCTGGTGAGAATGTGGTCGTCGCTCAAGCGTTTGCAGAGAACTTTGATGGTGAGAAGGTTAAGATTGGGTTTCAAAACTTCAACATTACATAAACCATCATTGCCAGATCCACTCAGACTTTTGCAAGAGGTGAGTCTTGGAATAAAAACAATAAAACTCTATTAAAGTTGATGCAAATGTTTATTTGAAGCCTGAGCATGAACACATTGGATGGAATCCTACCATACACATTTATTGCTTCAAACCTGAATGGTAGCATGTTATTACTACTATCCAACACTACATAACTTGGGAAGGAAGATTTTTGACTATTCAAAAATATCAAATGAGGGTTTTAGTCCCCATTTTAGGTTCTAGATCCATGGACTTACCCTTTTTTCTCCATAGATACTTGCTATCAATGTCTCAGAAGATACAAAATATCCCAGTTTACTCATTAGACAACATATATCATAGAGGCCTAATTAAGATATTTATATCTTATCACTTGAGAAGGAAGAGGACTACTTGGGAGAAATTTATAATAGAGGAGGGGTTTAGCACTGCTAGTTCTAGAAGAAGAGAAGGTAGGCCTAGAAAACTAAGAGAGATAGAAAAATAGCAGCCAAACCCTATTGATTCATGAATCCCCTCACAAGCTGGCCCATCCTCCATGTCATATAGAAGGCAGACTAGAAGCTTAACCAATAAGGCTAGAAACCCTACATCTACACCAACAACACAACCAACTAATGGAGTCCATATTAGCAGTTCACCAACAAGCAGTTGACCCAAGGAACCTCAGATCTTAAGGTCATTTAGGGAGTAGTGGAGAAGTAAATTGAAGAATAGAGATACCATATTTCATAAAAATACTATGTCTAAAAGAAAAGAGAAGTCAACTTCCTCCTCAAGAGGTAAACACGGGAAAAGGATCATCATGACAGAAGAAATTCCAGAGGAAGTGAACCCCGAAGTTATAACTTCTATCCTGTTCTAGCTTTAGAGGAAGTCAACCCTGAAGCAATGAGATCAAACCATGTTTTTAAAAATACTTAGGAGACTCAACAAAGTAATGATATTTCATTCAGAGAACCTATTCTCTCACAGGTATTTTAGTCACTTAAGAAAGGGAAAAATAAAGTGTCGGAGGCTATTACAAAGGAAGAGCCTACCTTAGCTCAACTATTCTCATCCATTGGCTCTTCAACCAAGAAGAGGAAGAAGACCATAATACATTCATACTCATCTTATGAAGATAGCAGTGATACCGAATATAATGAATCAAAGTTTGAGGAGGGAGAATCTAGCAGATTCATTCATGGTGGAAAAAGCCTAAGTATATTCCAAATCCCTACATCCATAGACCTCATACCAGGCCTAAAAAAAAACTAAGATTAACCAACAAGATTATTACTAACCATGCGTTGAGAGATGAGATCATAAATGTTAATGATAGTATAGAAAATAAAACCAAGAAGAAAAAGACTCAGCTAAAAGATCAAAAACAAAAAAGGAGGTCAAACAAAAGAGTGACTAAAGCTGAGGCTATCATAATATTTTCCTCCATATTGGACCTATGAATAATGAATATGTAGAGCCTTGAAAGTCTATAGAAGCTTTTCATTTTGGGTTTTTTTCTATATTTTTGGATATAGCTACTCTTTTTCAGTAGGGGTAGCTATTATTTTCGAATATTAGTATATGGTGAAGAGAAGATAATTTTTGGTTTATTTCCACATGGATGACACTAAAATGGATGAAATTATTGTGATTTCTATTGTGATGAGTTTTTCCAGGTGTTTGATAAACTTCCAGGTGGTTAATCACTCTTATATTTAAATAGATATGCAAATAGGTGTTCATAGGTATTCCTTTCAGTTTCTGGATTCCACGTTTTTTGGAGACAATTTTGATGAGCTACGAGGGTACTCAACCATATTTACTTAGCCAGTTTTAGCTCCATGATGCCATACCTTATCTCATTTCTATTTTTAGTTTTTCCTTTAATGTTTTAGATGAACTCTACCTTACGTAGAGAGTTGCAATAAATTCCTGAAACAAAGTTCCACTTTTATTGGATACTTTTGCACATGGCTCTTATTTTTGTATAAATATGGTGTAATAAAAAGACAGAAGGGTTCAATTATTGTAACTAACATAGCATATTGTGTTACACATTTTGAATATATAATGTATCATCAACACTTTTGAGGACTTATGAGAGCTTGTTGTGTGTATTGTTACATATCTCACATGTTTTCATCCTTAAATTCTTCAGTTCCAGATTGTATGTTAACTCTGTTCCATGTTTTTATTAGTCTCATGATATACCTATGCATGGTTATCTAATTTTTTTGGTCTTTCTTGGCAAGCTTTCTGGATAAGATATGTATGGAAATTTATTTATGAGCATTCCTTGTAACAAATATCTTTATGGTGTACAGTGAAATTCTTGTAAGACTTCTTAGAGCTTTATTTCATTGATGCACTATCAATCTGTATCTTGTGTCATTTCTCTATCCAAATAGTGAAATTCTATTCTATAGACTCACTGTCTTTCTTGCACATTCTCCTAACCAACAGATTACCAACTTACCCTTGCTACCACATTAAGCCTTAGTACCCTCACATGTGTGAAAGAGAGTTATCTATTTCAAAACTTTTTAGTAGATGTAAGATTCAATCACTATCCATAATCTAATCAAAATCATAAAATAGCCCTTGAGCTTAAGATGTGTCTCGTCAAGAACTTGTCACAATCCAAGTGTTGATTCTAGAGCTAACATATTTTGGTGCGTTTGCCGGGAGACGAAGGCCTTGAAATGAAGTATTCTCCTGAGTCTCTTGTTTTAAATTTATAATGATAAATTCTTGATGGTGAAAAGGAATTGGCGACTTGAAGAAGATTGTGATATTTCACCTGGCGACTCCATGACAAAGAATCTAGAGGTGACTCCATTATCTTTATATCAAACACTCTGATGGAAGTGATCCTCGCTAAAAGATATGCCTTCTACAATTTTTCAAAGTTATATGGTTTTCTTAATCCTTTACCAGATAGAAGTGAATGGGAATTTTCTCTTCCAAGTTTTAGTGGACATGATTGGGAAGTACCAACTGAGTTTTAATGGGATTTTCATGACTAGATTCATAGGGTACATTTTTTTCATGAAGACGTAAAGATTAAGTTTTTTAAGTATTATTTGGAGGGTGTAGCCCTTGATTGGTGTAGATATCTTCCTAAAAATATAATCCCTTGTTTGAAAGAGTTTCATGATGCTTTTAATTACTTTTATAAAGATAGGTATCGGGTCGAATGTTTCACTCTAGAATGTTGCTGTCAGTTTTATAAGCAAGTTAAAAGTGATGATGAACAACATAAATGTAAAGAAAACATGGTTATACCAAAAGGTATTCAAAAACCATTTTGTTATCAAGATTTTATTCAATCTCCTATCATTCAAGAAGACGATAAAAAACATATTATTGAGCAGCATGACAAGATATTAGGTGAACAATGTGAAAACTTCATAAATCAACCTTTTTTTGATAAATATCCTAATGATGAAGAACATGTGTTTATGTCACCTTGTCTTAAATTTTACAATGATGATCCAATCTATGACAGTTATGAATCTACATACATGGAAGAAGATGATGCTAAGCTCATACCAATTGTCAAGGAATTATCACCTTTGCTGAGAACTGATGATAAGCAAAACAATTATGAGCCTATGTTTGAAATGTATAAATGTGAGTTGCAGGGATACAATGCCGAAGAATAAATTTGTAAAACAAATGAAGAACAAGATCTTCATGAAATAATTGTTCTATTAAAAGAAAGTATGTGTCAACCTATCCTTGAACTCAAAGCTGTTAATTATCCTTGCTGATTTTCTGATCCTATTACTCATTATATGGAGTTTATTTTTCTAAAATTATCTCTCGTTATTAGTCTTGGAGTAATTCTCATCCATAGCAGCAAGTATGAGTCACATTTAGAGATTTCACTTCATAATTTTCAGCCTTTTAGCAGTGGATGCGAAGACATGTCAAGAAAGAGGTTGTTGAAAAATATCTTGTGGAAGTTTGTATACACTTGATCAAGTGAATTTCAGCTAATTAGAAGCAGGGATGTACATAATAAGCTCACAAATCAAGAATTTGTTTCAATTTTAGACTATAGTTTGATTTAGTTTTCAGTTATGTTGAAATAAGTTTCAAAAGATCAAAATCTAGCTTATGAATCAATTACCCAATGGCTAGGCATGCTAGTATTTTTGAGCTAATGAGAAGAATTATTGGTTGGAGAAATAAGGGTTAGAAAAGGCACCAGAATTATGGTCCTTGAAGCCTCACATGGAGGACTTCATCCCCAATAGGAGCCACTGTTAGCACTACAATTTTTCAAAGTATTTTTCAAGGTATGGTCATCATTGTAAGTTGTGTCTTTGATCCTATATTGTCTCATAACCTATGGTTGAAGGCCCCAGAGGGATAAAATGTATTAGTTTTTATCATTTTTAAACCAAAATACAAAATAATTTCGATTCCAATAGTTTGTTTATGTTACAAAGTCGATAGGGTAAAGTCTCTTTTAATTAGGACTTTCAACTACTTTCAGAGGTTAAAGTCATTAGTTTGCATTTGAAAAAGAGTATTATTCTTTCACCATCATTTCCTACCCAAGGTCAACGATAGAGTGTTAGATTCATGATTTTTGTTACGAATAATATAAAAATTAGTTTTTCTTTCCATGAGAGGCAACTATAGTTTCAAAACTATGTTTTTTACAGAAAAGACGGTATTTTTCAGAAAGGTAGTAATTTCCTGCAAAATAGCATAAAGGAGAAGAGGGAGTATTATTCAACTGAAGTCAGCATTGCTATCTGAAGATTGAGGAAATGATGAAGTAAAAGGTGTTTTATGTCCAAAAAATAAATACTTTTCATTGAGAAATGAATTAAAGGTATGATCATCTTTATGCTAAGGTTATGCCAAGGTATTGCTACTTACTAAAGGGTATAGGTGTCAAAAGCGCAGTATGAGTAGTAATATTGAAAATAGGTGATGGAGTTGGTGAAAGATGTGGCAGTGGTTTTAACTCATTCCCGTGATTCGTGTCATTTATATTTACCAAGTCATGGGTCATGTATTACTTGTTTCCATCCGCTTTTGTGACAGATGCATTAACAATTTGTATTCTCCAATTTAAAATTATTTTTTGTAGGTGCCAGCAGGTAGGCTTTCTTGGTGGATTAGTCCTTGTTTTACAGTTATGTCGAAGGTTAAGGTTAACAAGTGAAGTATGGAAAAAGGAGGTAATGTAAATCACTCTGAGCCAACAAAAACTCACTTTGTGGATAGTCGAGCTAAGGCCAAGTTTAAGTCAACTTGTTGGTACAAATTCTTAAAGAAATTCTCTGGTGAGAATGTGGCCATCGCTCAAGCATTTTCAGAGACCTTTGATGGTGAGAAGGTTAATATTGGGTCTCAATGCTTCAACATTACAGAAACCATCATTTCCAGAGCAACTCAAACTTTTGCAACAGGTGAGTCTTGGCATAAAAACAATAAAACTCCTTAAAGTTGATGCAAATTTTTATTTGAAGCTTGAGCATGAACACATTGGATGGAATCCTACCATGCACATTTCTTACTTCAAACCTGAATGGAAGCATGTTACTACTACTTTCCAACGCTACATAACTTGTGAAGGAATATTTTCAACTATTCACAAATATTAAATAAGGTTTTTAGTCCACATTTATGTGCCATACCCATGAACTTACCCTTTTTTCTCCATATATCCTTACTATCAATGTCTCAAAGGATACAAAAGACCCCAGGTTACTCATTACACAAACTATATCATAGAGGATTGATTAAGATATTGATATTTTATCACTTGAGAAGGAATATTACTACATGGGAGAAATTTATAACAGAGGAGGGTTTTAGCACTGCTGGTTCTAGAAGAAGAGTAGGGAGGCCCAAAAAATTGAGAGAGACCGAAAAACAACAACCAAACCCTATTCATTCATCAATCCCCTCACAAGCTAGCCCATCCTCAATGTCATATAGAAGGCAGACTAGAAGCTTGACAAATAAGGCTAAAATCCCACATCTACACCAACAACACAACCAGCCAATGAAGTCCATATCAGCAGTTCAAAAACAAGTATTTCACCCAAGGAACCTCAAAACTTAAGGTCATTCAAGGAGTAGTGTGAAAGGAAATTGAAGCAAGGAGATACCCTGTTTCATAAAAATACTATGTCTAAAAGCAAAGAGGAGACAACTTCCTCCTCAAGAGGCAAACACAGGAAAAATGTCATAATGAAAAAAGAGCTTACAGAGGAATTCAACCCCGAAGTTCTAACTTCCAATCCTGCTCTGCCTTCAGAGGAAGTAAACCCTGTAGCAATGAGATCAAACCATGTTTTTAAAACTACTCAGGAGACTCAAAAAAGTAGCGATATTTTATTCAAAGAACCTACTCTCTCACAGATATTTTCATCACTTAAGAAAGGGAAAACAACACTTTCATAGGCTATTACAAAGGAAGAGCCTACCTTAGCTCAATTATTCTCATCCATTCACTCTTCATCTAAGAAGAGGAAGAAGACCATAATACATTCATACTTATCTTATAAAGATATTAGTGATACCAAATATATTGAATCAGAGTTTGAGGAGGGAGAATCTAGTAGATTCATTCATGGTGGAAAAAGGCCTAATTATATTCCAAATCCCTACATCTAGAGAGCTCACACCAATCCTAAAAGCAAACTTAGATTAACCAGCAAGCTGTTTTCTAACCTTGCATTGAGAGATGAGATCATACATGTTGAAGATAGTCCAAAAAATAAAAATAAGAAGAAAAATAATCAACTAAAAGATCAAAAACATAAAATGAGGTAAAAAAAAAGAGTGACTAAAGCTGAGGCTATCAGAATCTTTGCCTCCATATTGGACCTCTAAAGAATGAAGATGCAGAGCCTTGAAAGTCTAAAGAAGCTTTTCATTTTGGGTTATTTTCTATATTTTCAGATATAGCTACTCTTTTTCAGTAGGGGTAGCTATTATTTTCAAATATTAGTATATGGTGAAAAGAAGCTACTTTTTGGTTTATTTCCACAAGTATGACACTAAAATGGATGAAATGAATGTGATTTCTGTTATGATTCATGAATTTTTCCAGGTGTCAAATAAACTTCCAGTTGGTTAATCACTCCTATATTTCAGTAGATATGAAAAAAATGTTCATAGGTACTCCTTTCAGTTGTTGGATTCCACCTTGTTTGGAGACATTTTTGATGAGCTACTCAGGCACTCAACTACAATTACTCAACCATTTTTATCTCCATGATGCCACACCTTATCTCATTTCTATTTTCGGTTTCTCTTTTAATGTTTTAGATGAAATCTACATTACGTAGAGATTTGGAATAAATTCCTAAAACAAAGTTCCACTTTTATTGGACACGTCTGCACAGAGCTCTTATTTTTCTATAAATATGGTGTAATACAAAGACATAAGGTTTCGATGATTGTATTAGACATATCATATTGTGTTACACATTTTGAATATATAATGTATCAGCAACACTTTTGAGGACTTATGAGAGCTTGTTGTGTGTATTTTTACTTATCTCACATGTTGTCACACCTAAATTCTTCAGTTCCAGATTGTATGTTAACTTTGTTCCATGTTTTTATTAGTCTCATGATATACCTATGGAGGTTATCTAATTTTTTAGTCTTGCTTGGAAATATTTCTGGATAAGATATGTATGGAAATTTATTTATGAGCATTCCTTGTAATAAATATCTTTATGATGTACAATGAAATTCGTGTAAGACTTCTTAGATCTTTCTTTCATTGATGCATTATCAATATGTATCTTGCATCATTTCTCTATCCAAACATTGAAATTTTATTATATAGACTCACTGTCTTTCTCACACATTATCCTAACCAAAAGATTACCAATTTACCCTTGCTACCACATCAATCCTTAGTACCCTCACATGTGTGAAAGAGAGTTATCTATTTGAAACCTTTTCAACAGATGTAATATTTAATCAATTTCCAAAATCCAATAAAAATCCTAAAATAGTCCTTGAGCTTAAGATGTGTCTGATCAGGCACTTTTCACAATCCAAGTGCTGATTCTAGTGCCAACACCTATGATGTAACTAAATGATCTTTGTCAGGACGGATTCTAATACTTTGTTTGTGGATTCCACCTGCCCATTGGCTTGGGGGTGGTAAGGAGTAGATTTCTAGTATTTTATTTGATACTGTTCAGTGAGAGCTTTGACCAATTTAGATGTGAATTATGTGCCTTGGTCTGTGACAATCTCTCGGGGTACTCCAAATCTAGTGAATATGTCTTCAGAAAGAAATTCCACTACTGAATTTTCAGTAGCAATATAAAAAGCCCTATTTTCCACCCACTTTCTAACATAGTCATTTTTGAAATAAAATATACGTTTTCTTCATAGACATGGGATAAATAGGTCCTACAAAATCCAATGTCCATTTCTCGAAAGGTTCTATCACTACCTGTGGATGAAGGGGATTCTCATCAAAAGGAACTAGCCTCCCCATTCTATGACATACATCACAACTAGATACAAACCTTTTGGAACCTTCAAAGAGTGTGGGCCAATAATATTTGGTGTGGAGGACTTTCTATGCGGTTATTTTATCTTAAAAGTGCCCTCCACAAGGCTCATTGTGGGAGGCTCTCAACACATCCATCATCTTGTCTTCCTGCACACATATCCTCTTGATAAAATTAGGTCCAGTGTAGAACAAGTCTCCATCAATCTAGGAATAATTAGCATTGAGCTGTATAATGTTGTGTTTCTCCCTGGCAGACAGATTCTGTGGAAAATTTCCTAATGCTAGGTAGTTGGCAACATTTTCAAACCAGGGGGTAATGGTGAATAAATAAAATTATTATTCATCCAAGAATTCATGTGGCACAGGAGTCGACACATTTTCTTGCACAATATTCATTCGATACAAGAATTCAGCTACTAAATTATCTCGACTAGGCCTATCGACAACAGTTATATTGAATTCTTGCAAAAGCAGTAACCGTCTAGTAATTCTACCGTTAGTGATAGCTTTGTTCATTAAAAACCCAATGGTAGTGTTATCACAAAATTGTACTTGATTGGTTGTTGATCAGAAAACACTATATCACTATTTCAAACCAGATTTTGACTGAATCTTAGCCTCTTCAGTCTAAGAGGGCTCTCTCAAAGGGGTTTAGGATATTTGATAATGATACTACTAGATGGCTAACTCTGTTTGAAAAGTAAGTTGATTTTTTTTTATGTAGGCTGAAAATAATGCAGGATTGCTACCATTGGGATTATGGAGTCAACAGATCAATAGATTCAGTGACAAAGTTTCTTGACATGGAAGTTGAGGTAGATAGGTGTCTTTAACAAAGGAAAATCACACATAGAACATAGGTCAACACATTCATTTCATCCATAAAGGGAGTCAGAGCATAAACATATGAATTCTGAGTAATATAGATGACATCTACTGTAAGTGGTATACAATAAGATATAGATCGGAAAAACATTAGAAAACCCATGAGAATCTCAGGTCTGTCAAGAAGAAAATCTTCTGTATTACTGATATAAGTCAAATTACATAAAGCAAAAGTATGGTGCAAAAAACCTCCAACCCTTTACTACTTCGATGATTTACCTTTAAATAGAAATTCTTACAGCAGGGATGATCTGCCTCTTTGCTAGATTCATCGAATTCTTTCTAAGACACCTCATATAACAGAAAAACGTGTCCTTTAATAAGAAAATGGTAGCTACCCCCTAAAGATGATATCTCCTAATGGGACTCAAAATCCTATTTATTACATATTATATATTATATTTTTGAAACAGTTACACATAAGCATCACATGCTTGAAAAGGCTATGACATAGTTCATCACTACTTTACACACTAAAAACCCTCCTAGACATGTGGAACAAAACCCTATTTTTCAGGAATACAAGACATTATATTTAACGAAAGATTTAGCTAATGAGATGTCTCCATTACACTTTTTTCAAGTCATAAATGTTTGATGGTAAGGTGCCTTGAACTATTGGAGGATTCTAGTTGTCCAAAAATGCCTTAAACTGCTCCAAAACCTTCAAAAACAACTCGCTACGAAAATAGGACAGTTTCGTAGCTAGCTTTCATAGCGTCAAAAAAATAGCATTTGCACTCAAATTTTTTTCTCCTTTTCTATTCCATGGTGTCCACCAAGACATGACACCTCACCACCATTAAAAATCCTCCTTTAAAACTACAAAAAGTGCTTTTGGAAGAAAATAGGATGCTACATAAATTTTCGTAGCGTTTTCCTAGTTTTAAGTCTAGGAAATGCTACGAAACTGTGTAAAACTGCAACATTTCCATATTTCAAAATTTTATCCAAAAAGTGACCTCCAGTGGTACAAAATTGGTCTTAAACATGGCATGAACCTTCTAAAACACATTCAAACTCAACTTAAGACCCATGAGGTGTTTCTTCTTCATTAATAATTAGTTGAGCTATGGGCTCCTTAACCAAAATCATCTTTAAGCCCTTCTTCTCTAGTTTTTCATGAATAAATTCTAACTGCTCTTGAAGGTATTTGACTTGGTCCTTCAGTTTCCTATTCTTATATTTCAAGTGTAGGTTAGTTTTTCTGATATGCTTCACCTCTCCTCTCAATGGCTGAGTCCATTTGATCAATTTCTATGTGTTATCTAAGGTCTTTGAGACACTATTAACATGATCTTCCCAATTTTCTTTCGTTTTCTCAAACTATACCTTCTGAACCTTGTGCTTCCTTGCCTCTTTCTTCAAGACTGATATTTCATCATTTTCCAGCTTCAACTACTCCTTAAGGACCTCAATCTCTATTTTTTCAATAATTTTCTCTTTTCCTTTCCTTTGTTTAATGACTAATTATTATTTTGCAGGTGAGGAAAGGTCAATGATGCTTGGTGGTGGCTGGATAGTTTCAGTGACCTTCTGAGATTATTTAGTTCTTTCCAATATCTTTCTAGAATGTCTTGTCATTGGTTTCCTAGCTTGAAACATGAATCTTGCATCCTCACCTTCAAACTCTAACTTCTTAGCTGCTTTAGCTTTCTTGATATTCTTTCCTCCCTCATCTATATATTCAGCTTGGACTATGGGAGTTTCTTAAATATAAATAACATGCAGAATGTCTTCTAATTTACCCTTAGCCACTATTCGGCTTCTTGTATCCCTCCTACCATGTTTGATCACTGTTGGCTTTTGTTTTGCAGGTGTAACGGAAACTGTATCAACTTTATATAATGGCTCTGTCTCCATGATCACTGGCTCTCTTTGCTCTACCACTGAAGGTGATTGTATGCCTATAGGTTTAGGAGTTATTTTAGGAGTGATGGCATCTACTTAAAAACCACTGACAAATAGAAAAGATGACTAGTCTTTGCCTAACCTCTTTAACTCTTCTAATACCAGCAACTTGATTAAACCATGATGAAAAAGTGGTTTCATTTTCTTCAGATTTAGCTTGAACTTTGTTTGACATTTTAGCTAAGCTTCTGTATAAGTAAAAAGGTAGATCAAGAGACCTCTTACCAACAAAATGTAGCAGAAGCCCAAGCTGGTAGGAATAAACCATATGATACCTCCCTTCACAGGTGAAGTATTTTTGAATGATTCGCAAAAACTGTGAGAATTTGTCTTTCATGTAGCTCCTTGGGATGGAATTTGTGAGATTGATCTCACTATGCTCTGGCTTGATAAATTCCTTACATTTGTGTATGGTGAACTTGAAACCTTTGAACCAATGTTCTCCTCCTCTAGGAATTCTTGTTGCTGCTACAATAGTCTTTGGTGTTACAGTGAGGTTCAACATTCTGAACTTTGAAGCTGCCCCATTGAAACTGATGGAAAACTCCTTATAAACCTGCACATGACATCCTTTCAATCGTTGGCAAAACTACAAACACCCTGTTCTTATGAAAAATTATAAGGTAGTTGGGTCTTCATTTAGCAAATTCATGTTTGATGGCTCATATCTGAGGCAATTTCCTCATTTTTTGGTCTTCCACTTTTCAACCATGGTGCTTTTATACCTTCTTTTCCTCGCTTGATCAGTGGCACCTGCAAATTTTGAAAATTCCAACAACCAGCTTGGCCTGGTGAAACAACTCTCTAGGACTCAATATCAAGCAAAGATGGAGCAGAGAATGAAAAATGACTCAATTAGGTAATTTTTTAAAGTTTCAATGAAAACCCATGGCTTAGTCATGACTCATACATGTTAAAAATAGTAATAATGACATCAGCCATGACCATTGTACCTTGATTTAACCCTAACTGACTCATATGACACCCACCCTAACACTTCTAATCATTGCTTGACACCTAGTACCTAATTTGAAAAGAAAAACATAAATACCTCTTTTCGTAGTGTAGTTATTAAATTCCTGGCAGTTTCACTACGAAAGTATTAGCAGTTTCGTAGTGAAAACTACCTTTTTACTGTGTAATTTGCTACGAAAACAGGAAATTTTGGCTACAGTGACCTTTTCAAATTTAAAAACCTGGAAAATGGAATATGTTAGAAAATGATGACTAATGGGACATGATAAGACTTGAATGGGGGTGGTTTTAGACCTTAGGATAGGCTAATATGAAAAAATTAAATTGTCCTAATGAACTCTATGACCATACTATTGAAAAATTAACTTCTAAGACTATGTCAAATGATGTTTCACTTTTTCTGAGGATAACAGGTAGAATGATTGATATGAAAAAAGTTCTCATAACTAGTTATTTAATGTCTAAATTTACCAATGGCATGGACAACTGCTAATAGTTCTTTTTGGTAACTGTGTAGTTTAGTCCGGCAGGGGAAATATTCTTTCTAACCTAGTAAATAGCATAAGGATAGTGATCTTCCCTTTGTCAAAAAACTGCTCCAAGTGCAGTATCTAAAGCATCCGTGCAAATATGAAATGGTAAGGACCGATTTGGTCCCCTTAATACTAGACCAGTGGACTACCTATCTTTCAATACCTGAAAATATTGTTGACACGCATCATTCCAAACAAAATCAACATATTTAGTTAATAATTTAAACAGAGGTGCTACAATTCTTGTATAATTTTCAATAAATCGATGTGAGTAACCTGCGTGTCCTAAAAATTTTCTTACCTCTTTTTGTGTACTAGGAATGGGGATGTGCGAGACTACCTCAATCTTAGTTGGATTGACTTTTATTCCTTGGAATGAGAGATGGTGTCCCAAGACAATACCCTGAGTTTGCATCATTTTACATTTAGCACTACTAAGGGCTACATGAGCTTCCTGGCATCGAATTAATACCTTTTCCAGATTTTCCAGGGCTTGAGGGAAATCATATCCATATACAGTGAAGTCGTCCATATAAGCTTAGAAAAAATCATGTATGAGGTTATCAAATATGGCAAAAATAGCTCACTAAAAAGTGGCTGGGGCATTACAAAGGTCAAAGGGAAGGACTCGATAGGTAGAAGTTCCCAAAGGGCAAGTGAAATTAATGTTCTCTTGGTATTCCTTAGCTATTTGTATCTGATTATATCCACTGTATCCATCTAGAAAAGAGAAATATTTGTTACCAGAGAGTGTGTCGAGTACCTGATCAATAAATGGTAGCAGAAAGTAATCTCATAAGGTGGATTTGTTAAACTCCATGTAATCAATGCATATGCACCATTTACCATTATTTTTTGGAACCACCACTAAAGGTGACACCCATCTACTGTCTGAGATCATATAGATTAAACCCGCAACCAATAACTTTTGTAATTCATCTTTGACAATTTCCCTCAAAACTGCGGGGTTCATTCATCTTCGCGGCTGTCAGATGGGTCTCATATACTCATTGGTGTATATGTGATGGCTGCAAGTGTCTGGATGTATACCCTTAATATCAAAATAATCCCAAGCGAAGGCCCCATATTGTTCTCAAATCATGCTTAATAATTGTTGCTTCTGTTCTGCAGTCAATTTTGTACCAATGTGTAAAATGTTTCCTTAAATGATTTCAATTGGTTAAGTAGTGATTCCATTGCATTCTTATAATGATTAAAATGAGGTAAATATAGATGGATGGAAAGTCTCATGAAACTCATTGCTAAAAACATGGTGATAACCGTTAAAGGAAATGGGATAATCAATGCATGAACTACGAGATAAAAATTGCTGCAAGATGTGATCTTCATATTGTTCCTGGAGACCTCTAGATTGGTGTAGTGATAGTAAAGGAAATATGAAATATTCATCTCGATAAGGTATCTCTAGCCATAAAGTTATTTCAACAGTAGTTTGAGCAGGGGGAAATATTGACAAATTTTGATTATGTAAACCATTAGAAATGACCATTTCTCCATTTATGCATCCTATCACGGCATCAACGGTAGCTAACCAAGGGCTTCCTAGGACCACGAGGTGTCTAGGTTTAGAAATTTTAGGATAAATAACAATGATATTGATGGGATACTATCAGGAAGAAATGGTGACCATAATTTCGTCTAAGGTTCTCGAGGGTTTAAAAATGGACTTGTCTGCCAACTCCAAATTGATAGCTGTAGGTTTAATCCCTTGTAGTTGTAAAGATGTCAAGGTTTCATAATTCATAATGTTAATGGATGCTCCTAAAGCTACAAGGGTATTTGGCAGATGCACTCCATTGATTTCGATGGTCACAATGGGATTCCCTGGGTCATTATACTTTGCAGGAAAGTATGAGATCATCTTGGACATTTCACTCATGAATTTAACATTTTGGTTTTTATGTCCTTTCCTACCTGGTTTCTTAATGAAAATATATTTAATGATTTTAGTATAGATAGGAATGTCTCTAATGGCTTGTAATAATGGAATTTTAACACACACATTCCATAATTCGGTTTCTAAATCATATTCAATTGGGATTCCCTCTTTCTTGACAAGCAATCGATTCGAGTAAGGGGGTTCATTTAGTTCTTCTTTTCGTTTTTTTTTCATGTTGTTGGTGGCTGTTAGTTTGTTCTGGAGGGACCTCTTCCTCAATGATAATAGTTGATCTCCCTATTTTAATTTCTTTCCTAGATAGTAATTGAATTTCATTCATTGGGACGACATTAATCATGTAAGTGGGAAAAGGTTGTACATCTATATTTTTCACAGGCTGAGGCTATATATTATGGTTGGTATTAGCTACAGGTTGTGCAGGTAACAAAGAAGGGCAAGGAAAGATAAATTTTGGTGGAGCCTGTGAGGATGATGGGTTTGACAGAGTAGGTAGAAGCTGGTGTAAGGGAGGAGGAGGCAGCAAGGACCGTTGATAATAGTTCGAATTGTACCCTTGCTGATAAGGCTGAATGATTGGGTTGTAGGATGTACTAGGAATGTTTTAGTATGGAGGATAGAATTGGCTTTGAGGTTGAAAAGTGTTTGCATAAGGATTTTTCCTCCAATTTTGATTCCAAGGAGTGTTTTATGTTTGAGGATTGGCCCATGGAGGGTAAGATGGCTGGAAATTACAAGGTTGATTCTGACCATAAAATTTGGGGCTAGGATTTGGAAACACGTTTTGATTTTGGCTTCTCCAAAATGGTTTCTTTTTTGCTTATGAAGAGTCATTTTCTTCAGTATTCCTCTTATAGATAGCCTATAAACTAGGAAGAGATGGACACTTCTCAGTTGCATGTTATAAAGGAAAAATCCCACAAACATCGATGACATTAATTGGACACTCCCTTTCCATATGCTTGTGTATGCATTTAGAACAAAATATTGCCATGGAATCCTTCTCGTCCTCTTGTTTATTCTGTAGTTTCATTGTGTCAAGCTGGTTACCACTGGTGTTTAAATATATGTTTTGAGGTTTTCCAATAAGTTCCCTAATTCAAGTCTAGTGACAACGGGGGCTGTAGGTTTCTGAATTCTTGACACAACCTCTCAGGGATTGACATAGTTCGGCTACTTCATCAAAATGTTTTTTATAAATGTCCCCACCACTTAGAAGGTTTAAGGTCTCAATGCATTCATCCCTCAACCCATTTAAAAGAATATTTTAACAGTTTTCTTGTCTAGATGTGCCCCTCGAGATTTATGAAAATGATATAGGAAATGTTCAAGGTACTCTTATAAGTTTTCATAGTCCAATTGTTGCATTCTAAGAATATCGTTCACATCCCTACTTTTTTAGAAGTCTTGGTATTTTTTAATAAATATAGACTCCATATCATCCCATGAGTAAATGGTGTTTTCTCCTAGACTCATGAAGCATCTAAGGGCTGCATATTTCAGGGTGGCTGGGAACAACTTAAGTTTATGTGTGTCATCGTAATAATTGTAACTCCTACATAAAATATCAAACTCACAGAGAAAGGCATCTGGGTCCTCAGAGGACTTACCATAGAAGAGTGGAAGAGATGCCATTGGTATGATTTTCATACTGATATTCCTGGTTGCATCAAGGATAATAAATCCAAAGGTGCTTTCTTCTTCTTATTCTTCTGGTCCTCCCCTTGGCCCATCATGGTTTCCCCCTCTTGGTCCATCATCATTTCCTCCAAAGGGAGTAATTCTTGGACCTTCTCCCTCTCCATGGTTTTCTTCGTGATTTGCTTCACTGTTTCTGTTTTCCCCTCCATTGTGTGCCATGTCGGTTGTGATTTAATTTCTACTGATATGACTGGAGAAGGGTTCAATGGATAACTACCTTACTTCTTCTTGAATTGGGAGTTCTCCTCGTAAAATCTCCTTACTGCTAGTGCTCCCTTTTTCTCGCTTAGTTCCCGCGTAAAGATTAGCGGGATTAGTTGATGGGATTTTTATTGAGCCAAAAGCTGTAGGAAATTGTGAACTAGAAATAAATCTACCTTTACTATATCTAGGACTACTTCTACTTCTATGCATAAAGGAAAGGAAAATAAAAGTTCAAAGATAAGAAAAAATGGCCAGTATTTGGAGCAACTCCACAATAGTTAATGTGTGGCTCTTCACTCACGTCTTACCATACACTCTCCACCCTCTAACTGTCCTGCAATACCCTTGAAACTATGTAATAATAATTTTACCTGAACCAAAATACAACTCCTTGGAAACGACGCCAAAATGTTGAGAGTTTTAATTACCGAATTAAATCTCCTATTATTTAATTTTCAACCAAGACTCATAAACATGAGTTGTACTGTGATTTTGGTTCAACTTATGTCGGAGTATATAAGTTTCCTTAACATTCTTTAGTATAGAATGATAAACAACTTCTATTGTGTAATGCCCATTTAAATTGCAGAAAAAGAATGATAAAAGGAAATCAATTTACTTAGTATATCAAACCACACTACTATGCTTCAATATAGTCTTTCTGTAATACAATTTTCTTATTTAAACTAGAAAAAAATCTTTCTGAAAAGAGGAAAAATCAATAATCAAATCAAATGGTTCTGCAAATAACTACAAACTTATATTTATCACACTCACTCTGAGACCAATCAAGAATAACATTCATCTAAGCTACTATAGAATTTAAACTAGGAAATAACACAACTAACTCATTGAGGCTTAAGGAATAACAAAAAATTCCGAGTTGTTAGATCTAATTGATCACACACACACTGTTATGGTATCAACCTTGAAATTATATATTATAAATGGAAGCTAAATTATTCTATGAAATCTAGATAACTGAAATCAATTCTCACTCCTTGCAAGGTCAAATCTATACTATGATTTGAGCTCAAATACCATATGTTACTAAATTGAATTAACCTTGTTTTGGATGAAATCAAACTGAAGAAAATCACACTGTTTCTAGTACTTTACTTAACTTGACTAATTCACCCGAATCAAACTAGCAAAAGAAAAAATCACACAAATTTTAAATAACTCTTCACTCAATCCCAAATGGAATGGAAATACTAAACATGAATTACACACATTCAAGTAATGCTGAAATGAGGAAGATATCAATGTTGGGACAGAAGAAGACCCTAAGGTAATCAAGCTATATAAAGGAGTACTAGAAGGACACCGAGAGAGACATTTTTAGCTGTTTCACTCTTATAAGGATGTTTTTGCTTGGTCCTACCAAGACCTTAAAAATTTTGACATAAGCATCATTCAACATAAGATACCACTAAGAGTTGAAGCTAAACCTCACAAGCAGAAAATAAGGGAGATTAATCCTCTACTACTCCCTGCTATAGAAAAGGAAATTAAGAAGTTGCTAAAGGCCAAGATTATTGTGCCTCTGAGGTATTCCGAATGGGTGGCCAATTTGGTACTAGTTTGAAAGAAGAACGAAGAAATAAATTTGTGTGTGGAATTTTAGAACTTGAACAGGGCCTCCCTTAAAGATAACTATCCCCTCCCTAAAATGGATCACATATTGCAAAAAGTAGTGGGGTCCTCCCAAATGTCCATGATGGATGGGTTCTCAGGGTATAATCAGATAGCAGTATTACCAGAAGATCAGAAGAAAACAGTGTTCACCACGCCATGGGGCACCTTCATGTATGCCCGTATGCCTTTCGGTCTGATAAATGCTGGGGCCACCTTCCAGAGAGCCATGGACATCACTTTTGTGGGAGAACAAGACTAGTTTGTAGTGGCATAATTAGATGATATCACAGTCTTATCCAAAGATGATGTCGAACACGTGGAATATATATAAATAACTTTTGAAAAATGCTGCAGGTATGGCCTGTCCTTAAATCCTCAAAAATCTATGTTTTCCTTAGAGGAAGGGAAATTATTGGGGCATATCGTTACCAAAGCCGGAGTAAAAATTGACCCAAAAAGAGTGGAAGTGATAAATGGTATATCCTTACCTCATAATAAGAAATAAGTTCAGGTTTTTCTTGGGCGCATAAAATTTATAATAAAGTTCACCCCGAACTATGCAGAGATAGTTCGGCACATCACTAATATGCTCAGGAAAAACAATGAGGTGAAATGGTCAAATGAATCAAGAGAAGCTTTCAATAGGATTAAAGGTGCTTTCACAGAATCTCCAGTATTAGTAGGACCAGTTTATAGTAAACCTTTCATGATCTTCTCATTTTCTTCACCCCATAATATCGCCATAGTACTCTTACAGAAAAATGAGGAAGGATATGAATATCCCATTGCCATTTTTAGCCAGGCTCTCCGAGATGCTGAGTTGAAGTAAAATATCCTAGAAAGTAGGCATACGCTTTAGTGAAGTCCTTGAAAGAATTCCGAATGTATGTCCTTCAGTCAGCTATCACTGCTTTCGTGCCCACAGCTGTAGTTAAACATATCTTGATACAAGGGGATAGTGAAGACAAAAGGGGAAAATGGATTGCTAAGATCCAAGAATATGAATTGGACATTCGTTCCACAAAGCTCATCAAGGGATAGGGTCTAGCCAAGATTTTGTCTGATTCAAATTGTCAGACTTTAGGAATAAACCTATCTATGGGAGTTGGGGAGTTATCTGGAGATATAGAGGATCGGCCCCAAATCGAAACGTCTGTGCAGAAGACCCACATGAAATATCTTATCAACCCTTGGTGCAAAGACATCATAGAATACCTTTTGACTCTCAGGTGCCCATCGAACTTTGATAGGGCTAAATATCGAACATTGAGACTGAAGTCACATAAATATATCATTGTTAATGTTCGAGTATATTGGAAGGACCCTTGAGGAATCTTGCTCTTGTGCCTAACAGAAAGAGAAGTGGAGGAAGTTATGGCTGAGTTCCACAAAGGCATTTGTGGGGGGCATTACAGTTGGAGGTCAATAGCTCATAAAATATTGAAGGTTGGATTTTATTGGCCTAAATTGTTTGGGGATGTACATGCTCGAGTTAGGGCCTGTGAAAAATGTCAAAGGTTTGACGAAAAGCGGAAGTTCACTCCACTCCCTATGATTCCCATACACATATAAGAGCCCTTTCAGCAATGGGGGATAGATTTCATAGGGGAAGTCCATCCCTAATCCAGTGGACAACATAAATGGATACTAACATCCACTGAATACTTTGCGAAGTGGGTAGAGGCCACGCCAGCAAGGAATGCAACTGATATAGTGGTGATCAAGTTCTTAGAGGAGAATATCATATCCAAGTTTGGCTGCCCGAGGAAGATTGTGATAGATAATGCTCAATATTTTACGTCAACGAAATTCACTAATTTCTGTTAGCAATACCATATTACCTTGGGGCATTCCACGACCTATTATTCTCAGGGAAATGGATTAGCTGAGTCTTCTAATAAAACACTGGTAAGGGCTTTAAAGAAGGATATAAATGAAAGCCAGAAGAACTGGGATTCCTAGTTAAAATTATAACTGTGGGCAAACAGAATCACAAATAAACGATCAACAGGTAAATCTCCATATGAACTAGTTTATGGTAGAGCAGTTGTTTTTCCAATAAAACTAGCCTTTCCTGTCGCTAGGTTCCTTCAGGACAGCCAAGAAGGGCCTAATGATCTGACCCAGAGAATAAATCAATTTGTCGAGTTAGATGAGACTCGCAGTTAGGTAAATGAATGTTTAGCAGAGTATCAAGAGAAAATGAAGGGACTATTTGACCAACATGTCAAAGATAAGGAATTTCTCATAGGGGATTTAGTACTGAGGTGGGATATCAGAAGAGTAGACAAAGGTAATCATGGGAAGTTCGATCCTTTGTGGTTTGGACCGTTTAAAATCGTCGAATTCAAAGGGACTAACACCTTCATATTGGAGAATTTGGAAGGTGATGTGATTTAGATGCCCGTAAATGTGCAGTTTCTAAAGCCTTATTTTCAAGCTTGATCTAGGTCCTAGGGACCACTGTATTATAGTGTACATATATATAGTCGTCATTTCCATTTTCATAAGTTGATGTTGGTTTCTTCATGATCATGCTTTTAAAATTTTGAAAGGACCTCAGTTTTTACAGATCAAAATTGCAAGTGGTCTGCGAAGTTCTTGACACATCCAAGGATGAATGCGTCAACCCTAGGTGGAGCCAATGTTGTTACGGTATCCCTCATTATATGAGGGGTGACAAGAAGGTGCTTAGAAATACACTCAGGAACACTATTGCAAAATAGGTACAAGCAAAGGCATATAAAGGAAATCCATGTGGTTCTCTCACACGAAGACTACATGGAAAAGACATTAAAAAAGGGGTGTCAGAACTAAGTGGAAATGGTAAACGGGCCATATATCAGGTTAGTACAAAAAGCGCTACCATGTGGAATCATTCCGAGGGTACCAAGGGGAGCATGGAGAGATGCAAGTCTCGACCCCCAAAATTGCATGACGTCATAGTATAGTTGGTCCGCATTTCATCCATTCTATGGGTCTAAGGCACAGCATGTAGGGACTTCTCAAGCCCCCCCACAGAATTCCATGGTGAGCCCCTTGGGGCGAACAGGTGGAGAACTCTAAGGTGAAGGTAAGGTATGTTAGGGAACCTGGTACATGACTAGTACCAGTTTTAACCTGGCTCGTGGCACATACCTACCTGGTCTTAAAAACAAAGTAGCCCAGTGCCAACGTCAGCTCTCCTAGTTGTCAACCACGCCTCATTTTTCGTAAAGTATGGCCTGTTTAACCCCACTCGAGGCCCATTTGGGTAAATCACTCATTTTTACATTTTCTCCCAACAGTTAAAGTCTGTATTACAGAAGCAGGTCATTTTAAGCTCCCTCCTCCCACGTTGCTTTCCATCTTGGGTCTTCCACACAGGTCACAGGTATTTAGTTATCCCTGATCCTTATAGTTTTCCTTCCTTTTTCTCTTTCAAAATGGTCATCGGGAGAGTTAAGTCTAAAAAATCCGAACCCGAAACTCCCCAAGCTCAGGAAGTTAGGGCCATCCCTAGACTTGATCCTCTTACTGATACTCAGGCCTACATTCGCGACCCTCACTACCCTTTTAGTGTTTCCCATATCCAACCCAAGATACTAGAAAGACATGTGAAAGGTCAAGACCAGTTCAGAGTTGTTCAGTCCAGCCTATAGTACCAAATTGCTCTGACTACTTTCCTAGTTACAAAATTCATTTGCTGGCTCAGAGATTCTTATGACAAGAAAAGAGATGTATTCCTCTTAGCTCAGGGAAATAAGGTTTTTCAGATTTCCCCTGAGCTTATTAGGAACGCTTTTTGTTTCCCGCACAACCCAGAATATGTCACGTTCATTGAGTTATCCCTATTGCACTAGTTCTCTAAGCTTTCCTAGTAATAGTAGAGTGAGTTCCTCTCTTCCATCTCAAACTCCCTTCTTACCTCCATTCTGTCTTTGGACATGGTGCCCTTAACCTCATTCGCCGATGCCCTCCAACCGATTCTCACTCTCATCTATGGCTTGTTAGGTCTTAGGGAGGTCAAAAGGGTGTCTAAAGAATGCATATCCCTCCTTTGGCTCATGTCTCAACCTGAAGTTGTTCTACATATTCCAACCTTTCTAGCTTCAGCCATCTAGACCCAATTTCAAGAGATGTCCTCTTCAGGGGATTTTCACTTTTTCTCTATGGTTTTTTACCTATTCCTGTTTGAAAATGCTGACAAGTTTGAAGATTTGGGCCTCGAAAAGCTCTCCAGAACGAATGTCCAACCTAGAACCATTTTTGAGTGGAACATTTCGGTATGGCAGTAGCCAAATAGGAGGGGTTACTCCAGGTTCTTGAATGAATTCATGACCATTGCCTATACTATACTTCATGATAGTCCCCTGTCCAGGATTTTTCCCAAGTAGAAAGACTGGTTGCAGTTGGGCAAGGAAGGAAGCATAGGAGATTGGTATCTATTTGATGGTTACACCGAAATAAGGGTATACGATGTGGATGTGCCCCCTTACAACCTGTCATTGTTTCTTTCCTTGCAGATTTTTTCCCTCGAGTATATTCGTCAGGCCATGAAGGCAGACCAGTTTCATTTTGTCCTTGATAAAAAGGGTTACATCCTAAAGCTTCCTACTACCGTCGACCCTTTTACTGTAAACTCAAGACATGCCCTCTCCACAGTGGAAATGCTTCTCCAGGGAATGGATTTAGTATTGGGGAAAGTCTAGCCCTACGACCTGAAAGGAATCATATCAAATAGAAAAAAAAATATTAGGTCCATTGCATTTGTGCATGAGACTAGGACCTTCATTGAATGGAGAGTTAACCTTGACACATGGCCTTTGGCTTCACAGATGGAGGCTCAATCTTCGGCAGCGGAAGGAAGAGGTGACACTACTTCAGCGAGAATAGGTAGAAAAGGGCAGACAGATGAATAAGATTTTTCAGGAGTAGCAAAAGAATTGTACATAGGAGAGGGATCCCATCCCTTCAAAAAACAAAGAAGCGATGATGTGGAGATCCTCTGGGATCAACTACCCTTGGAGGAATTGGTAAGGTATGAGGAGCTTGATAAGAGCAGGGTAGGCTTCAGAGTGAATTATGGCGGTGCATCATTTTTAGAACCCTCTGGGCTATCACAGGCCACTTAGGTAAGCAAAGCCAAAGTGAGAGAGGAAATTAGAAGAAGAAATAAGACCATGAAAGAGAGGATACGAGCTGAATTGGAAAGTTTGGGAATAAGTATCATACCCGACTCACCACAGAGCTAGATATGGATAAATAACAACTAATATTTTCTATTACCGAGGCAGTTCTAGATCCTAATATTAACAAAGTCAACTACAAGGATTTGGAGGTAGCTGTGAATTTGTCGCAAGTACCCTTAACGGATAAGATGGGCCTGCATCAATGTATCAGAGATATGTTGAGGGATGAGGTCATGAAGCTTGCCCTTGCATTGAGAAAGATTGAGGATAAATACAAGGAGGTGGTAGAAAATCTAAAAAAGGAGAGGAAAAATGCCAAAGGGGTCAGCAATAGCCTTCATCATCCCTGGAAAATAATGAGCAAAAAAGGAAGTGACAAGGAAGCAGTTAGGACGAAAATAATCTGAGAATTAGAGGTCGAAAACTCAGAATTGAAGAAGGCTTAAAATTACTTGAGGGGACTATTGCAACCCAAGGAATGAGCTCAAATGGAAAAAGAAAAGTCGGCCCTAACAGATACCCTTGCTTGAGAATGAGATGAGAATGCCAAGACAGTTGAAGAGCTGGCTGCCCTTAGACAGAGATTCACTGACCTGGAAGAGAAATGGGATACTCATGTCTGCTTAGCCCCTACTCCTAACTCAGCAGATGCTACCTCAGCACAGTTAGCCAAGGCCCTTTCAGACCTACAGGTTTTAGAGAAAAAAGCTCACATGGCTCAGCAAATAATTCAGGAAATAACTGCTAGAGTAGAACAAAACAATAAAAATCATAGCGGCCCTGCAAACGGAGGTGGAGGAAGAAAAGAAGGAGAAGCAATTGCAAGAGAGGATTATCAAGGATCTGAATAACCAGATGAAAGGAAATGAAATTCTCCTTGAAGCCAGGCATCTCATTTGGTATGACATCAGGACGAAGGTAAGAAAATGTTGGGATTATCTTGTACTGATGAATGAAAAGAAAGTGGTTGTCCGATTATGTAAGTAGAAATTGCAGGAAGGACAGGTGGAAGCTGAGACAAAGGTAGCCATGGCCACAAGGTATATTTACTACCTAAATGGTCTATGCTCTAAATATTTTGCCACGCAAGGAATTGAATACCGTTTTAGGGGAGTGATGGAAATCAGGTGGATATTTGAGAAAGAGACAATGCTCATGCATGCATTAAGTGGCCTGGAGCACGTCGCAAAGGGAATAGGGAAGTTTGAAGAAGAAGGGGATGAGCTGGTGAGAGCAGACCTCCCATCATGTTGGGATTCTGTAACTGCCTCTTTCTCAAGTTTAATTGATTACGAAGAGAAGTTGGTAGCAGTTATGAATCAGACAAATCTTCTGTATGAGAAAACCACTCGCTTGAAGGCCGAAACAATAATTGCTGCCCTTGGAAAATAAATTTCTCTCCTCTTCCAGACGAGACAGAACTTGATAGAATAGGTGGATTATTTATAACTGACAAATATGCAAGCCTCCATGGAAATATTCGTTACAATGCCCTTGCCAGGAGCGGCCATATGTCAGAAGTGCAGTGATTTCGCAAACATGCCAATCGTCACATCATCCATCCAGTCTATGCCACCTCAAAAGTAGAAAGCTAGCTCTTCCGTGTCATCAATGCTTCCAACTCCATCATCCTCTACTACACCTCACTCTACCAAAAAATGATGATCATGTTCTCACCCTAGTGGCCTTCTTTCTTTTATTTTCTTACTTTGTAATATTCGGTGAAATTGTAATTTCACCCTATGCAATTTTATTTTCTGTTTAAGTAGTTTTATTTTTGGTTGGTGCTCATGCTAAGGCCATTACAGAGATGATGAGAGATGTTCTTCCTCATCATCGATTTTTTATTTTGATAAAGACAGGTAACAAAAAAGATATTTCCGAAGACACATGTTGATCCAGAAAAATATCTTTTGCTAGCATGGACAAATAAAAGTATAAAAGGAGGACCCTAAGTCTAAAACAGGGTTCTTGATTTGGAGAATAGAGATTACTATTAGTAATATCCATTTTTTTAAAGTGTTGAGGATTTCCTGTGTTTGATATTGAAGAACCACATTGGGGAAGAATATAATGAAACAATTTTGCTGAGAGAAGGATTCTTGGTGAGGCCAGTTGCAGTTTGTACTGCTTGTTGTGATCTAATACAAATGATTTTGCACCTCATCATTATTCCTATGTCATTTGTTTCTGGAATGCGAGCACTCGATTATTTGGGATGAATTTATCTATTTCAAATATCTGTGTCTTTAGTCTATCGTGCTTTAAATATGGCTCAGAACTATGATATTATGTTCCCATACTTCACTTCATGTATTCATATTTCTTCTTATATTGACTACCGATGGATTCTTAGATAACATTAAGCCTATCTGTGGTTAATATCTCTCAATTTTCTGCCATCGTTATTTTTCTCTTCATACTTTTATATCTGTATGCTGTACTTCACAATCTGGCCCTTCTCATAGCTAGTGGATTTACATTCGGCTTCGATAATATCTTCATAAGACCCAAAATTATTTACTATTGGGTATGGCTGCTTACATATCTCTTCTCCTTAAGTATTGATCCCATTTCGTAAATTCATAGAAACCATTTATGAACAAGAAGATATGTGCTACCTACCATGGAAAACTTCTTTAAATCTTATTAGCTTTAAGATGACCTAGGCACTGGTTCGTCACAACTCAGGGCTGTCTCTGGGAGCTACAACAGTCCTGTTTCAATTAAAATATGGAGAATCTTCATCGTCGAGCTCGACTTGGTAAAAATTTCATCTGTGAAGTTTGATCTCTAGAAGTGAGGAAGTCGTAGAAAGAGTCTATCAGGTCTCCTTGATGTTGAGTGCAAATTAGGAACTAAGATGTTGAGTATGGAAATGGTAAGGCAGACTTGTTGAAAAACATGCCTTCCATTTTTAGTTGTCTTGACCATGCTGTTGCATCCTTCCACATATATCCCATAATAATTAGTTAGATCATTAGGAATTCAACTTAAATTACTCAATATTTAATCAAAAAATAAAAAAATTATTTTTATGTAATGCATTCACCTCAAGTAGGTTTTAGTGACGTTTTAGGGAAATGATAGTGACAAGAGGGTAAGTAAAAGAATACTTTCGTGAAAAAAGAGGGAAAAATGGAAGTGATAAATGATAAAATTAGGGACAAAATGAGGCACCAACATAACAACTTGCGCAATATGCTTCAATGAAGGTCTTTGTGGTAATTTAAGTTGAATTCCTAATGATCAAGTATCATTATTTCTATTTTCATTATGGACTTATCAAGTATCTACTACTTCTCCTTATCCTATGGCCTCTCGCTATCTCCTTAATTAGAATTTTATCGACTAAAAATGCTAATGTAGATATCTATCCTTTTTCATTGCTACCTCGAGACATTCCTCCATTGCAAAAAACACCATTTTAGAATTATGTAAAATTTTCCCTTCCGTGCACTATCTATTTTAACTTATGTGGCATACCTCACGATATTTTTCAGGGTTCTTCCACAACTCCTCCATCCTCTTCTTCCTTCTAATCATATATCCCAAGCTTGTTTCCTCATATTATTCCTTGGCCATCCCCCAGCTCATCCTTTGTGCATGAGAGGTTTAACTACTCATGGTGTCGAACTCCATCTTCAAAAAACCTTTATCACACAACATATCTTCACAAAATTAGGAAATGCTCAGATCTATTTTCCTTGTGGAACCTTCATAAATTTTCTCTCAAAAAAGTTATAGGAAACTATAGATTAGATTGCAAATTTAGTAACATACTCTCTAAGAACACTTTCAAACCAAAAAATGACTTATTGGGAATTTTTTCTTTCCAAAAACTATAAAATTCAAACTCACTCAAGAGTCTACCTTCTAGGCTACACAAGTTGCCATTTCCTATTCAGATAATTGAATTTCTCTATCCACTTAGCTAATAATCTTGGAAACTTGGTGCATATTTTATAAATATTAGTGAACACATACTATTTCATCCATGCATCAACATTGATATGTCAATTATCTATCTTTCAGACAACAAATTCTTGTAGCCTTTCTTCAAACCACTGACTAATAGGCCTTGTTGGGATTTCATATCCCCATCAACCATCAATCCTGGTCCTAGAAATGGAACCATTTGTTAGTGCTAATATGGAAATTTTGTTAATTGGATTTTTTGGAAACAACTAGATTAAAATATAATATGTTTGACTTATTGGTTGAAGCACAAGTGCTCGGGTCCGAAATATAAAAAAATGAAAAATAGTTGTAGTGGTTGAAAAATGGAAATATCATATCTGGATATGACTTGGAAAGCCACGATATCTAGCTCGTGGACATATCATAGAGTACTAATGGCACATGGGTTGGAATACCATGTGTAAGACACATGGATTATATGAATGAAAACATGGCACAAATGGTGGATCTTCTAAGGGGCACAACCCTCAAAATATTCCTTTCTTGTCATTGCTATAACTAAGATCCACAATGGTGAAAATCATATAGGGTATGAAATTCATTTATTTTCATTCTATATTATCCAAACCTATAGGTCATGCAATTAATTTCTTGTTATCTACATAATTTAGGGATGCCATCAACTTATTTGTACTATTTAACAATGCCAACACTAGAACATTTTCATTAGCCACCATGGTGAAAAATAGATCAATAAACACTCTAAAGCACATTAGATATTGTTAGTGACAACCACCATTCCAAAAATGCAAAAAATGACTCAGGGATGAGCTAGATATCACTGTTATGAAGCTATTGGCATATTAAGGATGGCCCAAGTTTTGGAAATTCTAAATTTTGAAAATTAAAATAATTTTATGCCAGGACCAAAAAGTAGTGCCGAAAATTGAATAAACTATGCTAAGGAAGAGTGATGTTGCACAAAAAGAATCACATATCATAGATGAAAATTGCATGTACATTTCAGGAGGATTCGTAATAAGATATGAATTTGTACAATTTTGTAGTCAACTTTGGGGATGGTGTGTTATGGTCCTAATAGGGGCGTGGGACCTATAAAAATGATGTCACTACAAGGAAAAGACCCTCTAGCGAAGGTTATAAAGGAGGTTTTTAGCGTTATAAAAATGGCTAAAATTGTCAAAAAAAAAAATTCTACAACATCCGTTTATGGTTACAGAGGTTTTGGCGGAGCTTTTAATGGAAATTCAACACAACTAAAAAAACTGGGCTACCAGAGGTTATTACAAATGTTTTTTTCATCGGTCTGCTACTCAGGTTTCAACGCACCAGTGCGTGTCATCTAGAAGGTGGCCTCGGGGCAGTCAAAGGTTCATGCACCAGGCTATCAAGGTAAAAAAATGCACCAGGCGCAGTGTTGGTGATACAACGGACGGGGCCATTCTAATTGGTATTGGGATTTGTGCAGTGCCCATAGGTCGCCTCAATGCACCGATATGTAGACTTATACAAGCACACCAGTGTTCCATATAAGATAAACACTCCAATATTTATAATTTTTATTGGTATTTTTGCGGTGCCCATAGATCTTACAAATGCACCAGTGCGTAATCTCACATAAACACACCAGTGCATAGTATCACACAAACGCACTGAGATTTTTAATTGGTTTTGGTGTTTTTGCAATGCCCATAGGTCGTAGAAATGCACCAGTGTGCTCCAGCTTACAAATGCATTAGCCTATAGTAAATGGCAGTCATCGATGTTCATTTTTTATTTTTTAGAAACATCGACCTGTGACAGTGCAATTATTGTGTTTTTTAAAAATTCATTATTCATCAAACGTCGACACATCTTATAACAATATTCATATTATTTAAATTTTTATTAATGCATTTGAATGTAAAGTTTGGATTAATTTGTTATATCATATCATAATTATTGTGATTTTTTAAAATTCAGTATTAATCAAAAGTCGACACATATATATCTTATAACAGTATTCATATGAATTAAATTTTTATTAGTGCACTTGAATGTGATGTCTGGATTAGTTTTTTATATCATATCATCAAATTTCACATCTCTTCATTATAATATTTAATCATCCATAAATTTAGTCAGTGGTGTTACATTTCACAGCGAAAATGAATAATGAAATAGAAGAAATTAAAACATATATATATATATATATATATATATATATATATAAGAAAATATTTTTCATACAAAATGGGACAATTATTGGTATCCCTTTTCCTTTCAATTGGGACACTATGTCCATTACATTAAACAAAATGTTTGAGTTCGCAGACAAATATTTCAAAAAATACAACGCCATCCTTTGATATCCAAACATAGTGATCATTATTCTTCGCTTAAACTGTTGTCACTGCTAGAGATAATTCCATGACTTGGGTTATTTTCAGGAATGTTTTGTTCATGGTGTTGATTGTTTTCTTCTTCTTCACCTTCCATCTACAAACATTAAAATAAACTGTAATGAGTGTATATAAATTTGTGAGAATAATGAAAATTACAATATTAAATAATATACATCAATGTAAATCGAAAATAAATGATGTACCATAGCAAAAATTGATTCATAAAATGTACACATTCCTTCAAAACCATGTACCATGCCATCTTTCAAGATTTCATCTATTGGCACAGTTCCATACTTTATTTCCTGCAAGTTTTATACCCCATAGGAAATCATATATTTAATATAAAATATTTTTTTGTTCTATTATTTATAGACGAAGCTAAGTAAAACAAGATTGATAGATGCTTACAAATTCCACAATTAATTTCTGATATGCCAACATATACTCACAACCCATATTTAACTCAATTTCAATCAATTCGTCTGATGGTTCTTCTTTGTATGTTAACACCTGTTTGAAGACATTCAATGATGATTTTTGTAAAACAACTTAAAATATACAAAAATGAAATCTAGTTAAGTTGTTATAGGGAAGTAACAATTACTCACAAACTTAGTCGTCCTGTTTTATGTGCTGAATGGTTTCCATTTTCTTTTCTTTTCTGTAAGAAAATACTTGAAAGTTAATATTCAATGCTAAATTGTTTATTTATTGTACCTAATGATCGAAAAATTAAATTATTACATATTATATTTGAAGCACGTTGTTGTTGAGATGGCTCCTCCTGCGATGCGATTTTTTCCATTTCTTTGACCATCTCCTTGTACACATTTTTGGACATTCCTACTGGCATATTTCTTATATCAGTTATTTCATATTTTGAGATTTTTACAATCTTCCTGAAATTGTAACATGAAAACAAGCTATTTAGTTTTTATATTGATATATGAAAAGTAAATATAACAAAAGTGATATTTATAAATAATTCTAGATGAACATTTAAAGGAATATTACTTTTTCATTCCTTCTTTTCTGTTGTTGTGCGTTTTTGCTATTAAAAGTCTGACATGTCTCACTGATCAATTCTATGGAAACTCTTCCTGTAGTTTAGATAAAATTTTGTTCTTGGAGTCATTGGATTTATTTTTGTATTGTAAGTGGAAATAATGTCTATACTTTCATTCCACTAGATCCCTCAAACTTTTGTAAAAAAATTTCCCCCTTTCGTTAACCTCCAATGCCACTCTAGATGAGCTAAGGAGCAATTCATTTTCATTTGCATGTTCTATTTTTTTCTTTTCTTAGAACAACATTCCTTTTCTGAGTTGTTGGTCCCTGTAGAACATTAAACATATGTGTATTGATAGATTGTTTGACGCATGTTATCTAATAATTTTAAGTATACTATTAATGAAAATTAAAAGAAGAAACTCATATTGGATTGATAGTATTTTTTCATTCACCTGATTCATCCTTTTGCAATTTTTCCATCAATATTTTACACTCTTCTGGTCCTGGATTAGAAATATTCTTATCGAGCTTCATCATTTTTTGGCTCTGCATGATACACAGGAAACAATGCATATTAGTTAAACTTACATATAGCTCAAAAATAATATTTTTTGTAAATAATTTACAAAGTAATTGCCTTTTTTGCTTCTCTTGATGTGTTATTAGTAATTTTGTTACTGGATCTCTTTTTAGTCATTTATTTATCAATCTGAAACCTGTACCATATCATTCATTAATATATTTATAAATAAATAGTCCAATTTTTAGGTAAAAAAAAAAAATCTCAAGAAAACGGTGCGCCATTCACGGTGTACGCACCGACGTCAGTGCGTGGGGATCTTATAAACGTACCACACAAAAATTATAATAGACCACACGGTGCTCTATGTCAACAAGGAGTACTGATGTGTTACATGTTAACCACTGCACCGATTAACACAAAGAATATAATAAAAATCATCCAATGTTAGTTTTTGTAGCATAAATTCCCCACGCAAACAAGGGACCACCATACGGTGCTCTCTGTCAACTAGGAGATCTGGTGCGGTGCATTAAATGTTACATGGTGCACCGATTAACACAATTTTTTTTTTTTGGGAAACATCATGTTCGTGGTGTGCCATAATGAAATAGCGTACCGATGCCCTATTTTACATATGGCACACTGATTAAAACAAATTTTTTTAAAAAATTTTATACCACAGTACTTTTGAGGTGCGCTTAGATAATATAGCGCACCAGTGCACTAGGTTACGCAGGGCGCACTGATTAAAAATATATATATATTTTCAAAAATTCATGCAATGGCCGACATGGATTGGGATTCGACTATGCAAGTCGTCCCATGGGTTGGATGTCAATCCAAAATGAAAATCCCTAATTCTGAAATCACAGAAACAGGGAGAAGAAAGTGCAGGAACAAAAAGAATGAAGGGTATAGGGTAAAAATGGATATATATATATATTTTTTGATTTGTTTCTGAGAATGAAAAGAAATTTAATTTTTTTTCTTAATTCATAAAAAATTGCAGAAAAAGTAAAAAAAATAATCAAATTTAATCACGAGATTGTTTGAAATTCTATGCTACAGGGTTTAAATCACCAGAGGTTTGGAATTATGATTGTCTGAGTACTTCTGTTCGAACGTATATCACTGCTCCACAGTGATCTCATGCTCTCTTGCTCCAGGTATACTCCTACAAATCTTTGGCTGAAATGTTTTGCAAAAATAGTGAAATAATGAAAAGTGTTTAGTATTTAAAGAATTGTTTCATGAAATTAGATTTTCAAAAATATTTCGCCGCCCATTTTTCAATTTACCATTTTTTTTTCACTTAAATAAAATAGAGTTGCACTTTTTTTATTTGTGGTTATTCATCACCGATACGTCCATTGGTAACACGCCACTGGTGTGCAGTAACTAAAACACACCGGTGCAGTTATATGTACAGTAGCACCGATTTGCATTTAAGGCATCGAAATTAATTTTAGGTGTGTACACAAAAATTTAGTGAACTCCAACCATAGAAATTGAGAATTAGAATTTCGTTTATTCTTGATGGAAATATGCAATTAGAATTAGAATTTTGTTTATTCTTGAGAATTATAATTAGAATTAGAATTGGATAAATTCTTGATGGAAATAACTATTATTCCAATGCATTTTGTTTATTGCAGGAGGTCCCCACTGATTATGTGGAGAGAATGCAATGTGGGGAGTGTGAAGATGCAATACTACAGGGCCCAAGTGGGCAATTGTGGCATGTGAACCTGTGCTATGCTAAGTCCTAGGCAATTTTTACAAATGGTTGGGAAAGTTTTGTTTCTCAGCAATTTATTGAAGTTGGAGATATTTTAGTTTTTAGACATGTTGCTGTGAAAATATTTGGGCCATTTATTTTCAAAACTACACCTCTTCTTCTTTCAAAAAAAAATCTTGAACCTTTCCACAACCTGTAACAAGAAAAGGTGCCAACAAGAGCATGTGACATGCATATCTATTTCTGACATGCACATCTATTTCTTTTGTTGAGGTATCGAAGGAATTGATTATGGCTAGTCTACTTTGCTGAGGAATCTGCCTGAATTTTATTTGGTTCTACTGAAGGGTGTAATTACTAACAGACACAGGATTGTAAGCTCCCTCCAACCCTCATTAAATTGCAGAATATGGATAAAACTCCATAGAAATTCCTATCATTTGCGTAAAATGCCTCGAAACATAGAATGACGTGTTTTATTTTTTGAAAGTTGTGTTATTATGGTGAAAGAAATTATTCTTTCTATTTTGTGCTAATATGGTGAATAAATGGAATAGTGCTCAAGTATATGAAAACAATCTTCACTCATATTCTCAAAATATATGGCTTCTTTGTTAAATTCATAGCTACAATATTCGTTCATATCGCTGCTAGGAAAAATTCAACTGAAATACCAATACGACAGGGTCGGTACTGTCTACTATCCCATGAACCCATAATCTCCACAAAAAATCTCAAAAACCTTTTAATAAAATGCAAAATAGTCCATTTTTTTTTTTTTTGGTCAATTGCATTCTTGACACTCGAATTCTTCTAAAATATGTTCATGGAATTAGCATCCATAAGAGGCAACACAATGGTAATATACTTGAATTCTTCTAAAATCTGTTCAATGGAATTAGTACATGTGAAATGGTACATGTGTTATTTCATCAATATTTATACTTTTTAAGATGGGTTTTTATAAAGAAGAGGACTTAATTACCTTATACCTTATAAGACTCTTTTTTTCGAAACATTATAATATGTATTTTGAATTAATGTTAAAATCAATATTTCAGTTGATAATTTGCAATTATGTTGATCTCAATAAAAATGGCATACTGTATAAAGTTCTTCTTTTTTCGTATGTAAGATCATAATAAAATAATGATAATTCTAAAGTACATGAATTTATTTTCATTATTTTCTAAACTTTATTATGTTACAAAAATTAATATTATTCTAGATTTATTATTTTACAATTATTTACAATTTTACAATTTTACAATTTTACGAATTTAAAATTTTTAATAAAATCACTTCACATTAATACAATTAAAATTTTCACGTTAATACAATTAAAATTTTACAAATATTTTACATACAATTACAATCCAAATTAGAATTAGAATTAGAATTACAATTTTACAATTTCACATACAATTAGAATTAGAATTTTAAAATTTTACATACAATTACAATTAATATTTTACAATTATAATCATTTCACAGTAATACAATTAAAATTTTTCAAATATTTTACAATTACAAGTTGTGTTACAATTACAATTTTAGAATTTTACATAGAATTATAATTACAATTTTAGAATTTTACATAAAATTTACAATTACAATTACAAATTTACAAATTTACATACATAACATTACAATTACAGTTTTTAAATTTTACATACAATTACAATTTTAGAATTTTACATACAATTAGAATTACAATAACAATTTTACAATTTGTAATATATACAATTACAATTAAAATTTTACAAATATTTTACATACAATTACAGTTAAAATACAATTACAAATACAAATACAATTTTACATACAATCAAAATTAAAATTTCAATTACAATCATGACATAATATTTAATAAATATCATGGTCATTTAATATTAAATTAATTAATAAACATCACAAAATGCGGCAGCAGCACACAACACCTATTATTCCACTTGTGTTTACATATATGTGGTGGATATACATGTTACGTTACGCATTGTATAACATAATGTGATAAATTATGTACTTCATTAACGCTGCAACATATCCTTCTGAACCAACATCATCCTACATCATGTCAAATAACTCATGCTATCACATGCACATCTATCTGCAAGCTACACATTAAATGAACATATCTAACATTACCTAACAATATACACATCATGACGATCACCAACATGTAAATTAAGTACAACTGCAACATGAACATAAGATACATGGACCATATATATATATATGTATGTATGTATGTATGTATGTATGTATGTATATATATATATATATATAACTGAATAATGTCAAAAATATACAACTATAATATAAATGTCATGGATCAGCTGGTGGTACATCATCAATAGCAGTACTATTCGAGGCCTGCTCAGTCAATGGTGCAGCCTCGACATGCTCAGATACATGCTGATCATCACGTGCTTGCTGATCTGGTACTGATGGCTCATGTTGATCAGGATCAACTGTCGGCTACTCATCATGATGAATCGACATGGTCGATGGTCCAGCCTGCTCATGATCATGAGTACTGTTGGATGCTGTAGGCTGTTGATTGGACATGACCGATGGTCGAGCATGATCTCCATGATGAATTTTGCTCGATGCTAGTGGAGGCTACTCATCTGGTGCAACGTGAGGTGAATGATCATCAGATGATTCGTCGCTGCTCTCGGATTTTTGATCATGTGCTACATCTTGACCATGCCTATAACGTGCAATGGTCCTCCTCAACTATGTAACTAAGGTCATAGCTCCTACAGCATGCCACATCAGTCTGTACATGTCACGCGGCATGCATCTTCACATATGTAATAGCCTACCATCAACCTGCATGTCTCTCATAGTAGCGAGCCTGTCTCTCGCCTCAACAATCAATGCAGTGATTTGGTCGCCCAACTCCATCCTGTATCTGCTATCAAGCCTACCGCACCTAGCAAAAGGCGGTACTGATGCACCAACAGGAGCAGGTCTCTCTGTACCAGCCTCTTGATGATCCTCGACATCTGGCATATCATGATCATCATTAGGATCCACACCTGGATCATGTGGTGGTGTTGGCATGTCCTTGCCATCAAAATACCCAATGTATGAAAAATATATACAAGTAGACAACACTAAATAAACAATTTCATTACACAATTTAATAAAAACAAGTTAAAGAACATATTAGAATAATTTTAAATAAAATAGTAATATTACCTCTATCAACCAGTGGCTCATCATCTATGAAGAGGATGTTGGCACACCCTCACCAATCCAAACCAACATAAGGACAGGGGACCATAATGAAGGGATGCTCATCAACACTCGCTAGCAACTCTAGTGCATCATGTGATACCCTCATTGGAAACATAGTCTCGCCCCTCTTGGGCATCATCTGTCCCCACATGTGCATCTGTGCCTTGAACATTGACCTACGAGGCTGCTGAAAAAAATCATGCCTTGTCTCTAGAAACCTCTCAAAAAATAAACAAAAAATCTCTGAAACAAAAGGGAAGTTTACCCTCCCTTGTGCATGAGCACAACATCTATGTAAGGTTTTACAGAACTACCACAAAAAAATGGCAGACCACCTGACAAGTCGTGGCTCCTTTACTAAAGAATAAACATAATATAGAAGCGAGAAACTAATGCATTTCTCGTCACTGGTGTTGTGTGGAATGGTCGAAATTAGAAGTAAGAGGCACCTCACCTCCTCACTACCAAATGCACCAATACATAACTGACCTCCGTAGACCTGAAAATCTAAAGGAGACAATAAATATGCGCTAATGTATCTCTGGGAGTACACTAACTGACTCCCTGCTGCATAGCCAACCGAAACCTATAAGAATGAGGGAAAAACCACCCCTCTCCTCGATAGCCCTGTAATGAAATATATTTCCTCCTTAGTGGGCACATACCACTAGTTAGGACCAACCTAGAAAGCTTGTAGTTGGGCATTCCACCTGCAGATAAGTTGTCTCAAAAACACACCATGGCCCTTTAGGGAAGTAGCCTCCTCATAGAACTTGAGGAGGCCTACCTGCCTTAGGAGCCCCTGTGTAGCTGTTGTAATAGGGTGAGGGTACACATCTCTCTCCCTCTCTCGTGCTTCCCACAGACGAACCATGTTATATTGGTCTGCCTGTTGTTGATGTTGTTCCCCCTCTTCTCTCATTTCACGTCTCTGAAGATTGACATATTAAATAAACATTTTTTTATTAAATGAGACATGTATTTAGGAATATAATATATAATTTTTTTAGGAAAAAAAAAAACCGCTGATGCACAAAAAAAAATAGGCATGCACCGGTACCGGTGCGTCTTTTTTTGTTGGCACCAGCGGTGGTGCACCATAAAATGTTCAGTGCATTGGTGGTGGTGCACCTGAAAATTTTTAGCGCACCATTGACTATGGACGGTGCTGGGAGTGCAGTGCGCTGACTAAACTCTACGCCCCGAGGCGTATAGTGCGGTCAGTGTACCAACCTCTTGAAATCATTACATAGTCAGTGGTGCAGTCTTTTACCAGGCCACACCGTTGACCCTGTCGAAATGCGGAATATGGTGCATTGACAAAAATACCCACCCCGGGGCAGATATTTAAGTCAACGCACCGCATTGCACTATTCCACATGGTCAATGGTACGATTGGGTGACAGATCGCACCACACTTTTTTTAAAATTTTCAAATAACATGGTGCACCTTCGGTACTTCCTCGGAACCGGTGCGGATACCGTTCGCACCAGTTGCGGTGCGACCTGTAAATTTACAGGAAACACAGCGAACCGGTGTGAGCAGAATGGCTCGAGCGCATCGCGTGAATTTTTTTTTTCTCTTTTAAATTGTTAATTTTAAGGTAATTTGAAATTATAATCTGCTAAAAGGCTTAATTTTGGAAAAACAAGAAAAATACTTGTACATTTGGTCGTCAAGAAGGCATATTGGCTGTAGAAGTTGCAAAAGAAAATTTGGCCACTGTTTTGCAAAATTTAAGCTGGAGATTGGTGGGAAATTCACAGCAACAGTGTGTGGAATGGGTGCAACGGGAGCACCGATGTTAGGGCAGCCCAGACAAGGATAAATTGCACTGGTGCTTGAGAGCTCTAGAGCACTGAGAAAAGTGAAAAATGTTTTTTTTAGCCGTAATTTTGTTTTTGTTTAAACTTGTTCTAGTGCGCGGGGTTTTATAGGCGCACCGGTGTGGATGCTTAAGACTGCACCGGGTGTTTTTGTATTTTGGTGCGGGGTTTTATGATGCACCAGTGTGGAAGATTTGTAAAGCACCGATGCGCTACAGTAATAATATGCACCAGGAAGGTGTGTACGGGGTGCATGGTGTTTGGTGTGCCAATGTTTTGTGTGCACCGGTGATTTCTCTTGTTGAACACACCAGTGCAGTTTAGGATGATATGCACACCGGATGAAAAATATCTGCAAAAACCTCCACCCACCAATCTCCTCTAGTAACCTCTGCTAGAAACAAATGTGTGGGATATTTTTAAAAGGGGTTCCTTAAAAGCATCCGTTAGAGGGTCTTTTCCTTGTAGTGTGTAAAGGAAATGCTATGTAACCTTTTAGGATATAAAGAGAGAGAAATGAGAAGTAGGTGAGAAGAAGGGTCTAAATATCTAAGATATGACTATATGTAGAGCACTAAAGGTTTCAATGGAAAATGTATGTCAAGTCCGTCACATAAAAATCATGTTTTTGTGTTGAACTAATGAGACAAATTTGAAATTGTGGATTTTACATTGAGTCATGTATAATCTAATGAATGTGTTATTTAAGTGTTTAGTATAATATTTAATTCATATTTAATTAATATTTATGTGACTGGTTATAACTTGAATGTACTACTTCCATGTTAGAATACCTCACCTCTTGCATGGTATCCTATTATTAAGGATCTACAATTCATGTAAGTGCCTCAAGTGATACATTCTCTAACCTTGGGGATTGAAAGTGTCAATGCTTATAGGGTTTTGTTAGCTAAGGATATTTAACCCTAGGGTTATTTGATCCGTAAAATATTTTTGGATATTCCGATAGATAGTTACTAAAAACAAACCTTGTAAATTGTATGTAAAAAAATAATTCTACATTATTAGGGTTTATTTCTCTTTATATTTCTGGATATGTCTACTACTATGTAATGTGTATGCAAGAAAATTATAATTATGTAGAAAATAGAGAAAAATTAAATACAAACTCACAAATGACAATTTGACACAAGAGATAGCCTAGAAAACCCTTTCGAGAGAAAACACATTTGGAAAGCGAGGTTGCTTTGCTCTCTTTATCTAAATTAAAAATGATTGCAAGTACAAAAAAAAAAAATCGTGGCCCATGGGCTACTAAAGTGAAAAAAATCCTCTCTATTTTCTGTCTCCCTATCCCTCTTGGCTACTCTCCTCATCTATGGAACAAATTCACTAAAAAAGAATGGAACCTCTTTTCCTCCTAGTGGCCTAGTTATAACACAACACGATAGACTACTAATGGTTAGGTTTGAATCCCTAAAATATTAACTAGATTTACAATATGAAATATTATACAAAATTATTCATTATAATCAAATGGGTAGCCCATTTTCCAAGAATAATGGGGGCCGATATGAAATCCTCTTGAATTATGGTGTTGAAAACAGGAAGGTCAAATTTTGAGTGGCACAAATTTTGTGTATGGACTCTGATTGGGGAAATTATTACACTATTGGAAATTTATCTATGTTTATAATATGAAAAAAATGTGCTATCATAAAGAAAAAAAGTTTTACCCCCCCGCCCCCCCCACCCCCCCAAAAAAAAATGTTGTCTTATGCCTAAAAATGATCGTGGAAGGTTTCATACCCCAATTTTCCAAATTGGGTCCCACTAGTAAAAATAGTCCTGTCAGTTGATTCCTCCACATTTTCCACTTCAAAAAAATTTAGATGGATGAAAAAAAAAATTATCTAATCCATATCACATAAACCCATTTTAAGATTCTTTTGGTCCGCAAAATCTTCCACTAAATGAGGTGAGGAAAATTTTCCTCCACCTTCTCTCACGTGTACTGTTTAGCTTTTCTTGGAAGTTGTCCTTTCAACCAAATATTCGAAAGGTCATGTTTCCCCTATCTTGTATTTATGGACCTATTCCCAAAAATATTATATTATATCAACTTTGTTGATCTGAAAATGGAGGAGAAATTCTCCTTCCTAAAAAATGATCATCCTTTGACGCTTTGCAAGGAAAAATGGGTCTTATGTCAAAACAAGTTTTTAAGGTCATTATTTAACTCATATAAGAATTCATGAAGAGAAAAAACAAAAATTTGGTGATGGATTTCACCCATCCTTGTCTACATCTCTGGGCATTCCAACATAGCTAGACCACTCCACATATTGAGTGGGAAAGAGTACATAAAATTCACTGGAAAAACAAGTGGCTAGATTTCCATTCAAGGAATCATTATCCTACAAAGAAATCTCACCTAAACATCATGACAACCTACAGTAAGTCATGAAAAAATTAGCGAGAAAAGGAATCTCGTACAAAGATCCTATACTCCATCTGAAAATTAGCATACATGAGCATACAAGTACTTCAATTTCACATTGAAATACAAAAATAAATATTTCCTCACCATAAATAGTGATAAAAGTAAACATGAGATGAATCATAAAAGTATCATCTGTTGTAGTAAACATCTGAAGGTAAGAAAACCCCTACATGACCTTCTCTATGGTCAAACACCTTCAAGAATTGATCCAAAACACTGATTGATCCATACACCCATGGACTTGAACCTGTAAAATGTCTCTTCATATGTGCTCTAATCAGAAAACAGAGGTCACCATTGGATCTAAAATTTCCAAAAAATCCTATGTGGACTCCTCTTGAGCTCAAAAATTCCAAACACTCACCAATTTGTGCTCTACAAGCTCTAAATGAAGTTCTTTTGTTATCCATCCCACAATTCAGATAAACAGTCTAAGTGTCCTACAATCTTTTATGCTGTGGAGGTGACAAATTCACCTATGGAAGGTGCAAATTTTTGGACAATTAAATTGTGCAATAACCCTTAAGTGTAGAAACTGTGGCCACATGGGCCATGCAGCTGGGGATTAGGGCTATCCACCTGCTCCCGCTGGTCTAGGCCCTTAGCTGTTGGGTCGTGGTCATATTAACGTACACAGGTCCAAGGGTCCGGCCAATGACCCACCCTTACCATAGGAGCCCATGATTCCACGTGGCAAGGTCTTGTGTAAAGCCATATGGCCTGGAGCTAGTCCACATACAAACTCCCTCCATAGAGTTGCCCTGCCATGGTACTATGAGGTAGCATACAAAGACAGTTAGGGCTACAGCTTCGCCCCTTCCCATCGGCGGTTTGGTTTAGATCCCGCTAGTGGTCTTGTGGGAGATATGCGACCAAGGGTCGGGCTAAGTCTCAAGACCCTCCTCCTTTGTGCCCGAGGTCATATGGTGGTGCGGTGACCAGGAACTGGGGCTGACAGCTTGACCCCTCTTCTGAATAAGTGCCTATGTAAAATTTAAAAGGCACCAATGCCATATATGGGTAAGAACCACCTACTTGGAACATTGGAAAGGAGATTAGATGTTGGATGTGAGGTCGCAGGTTCAAATATTGCCCAAGCTATTTAACCATAACCAAATTTTGGCCAACCCTAGGGTGCCATGTGGTGGCCTCTAGTTAGACCACATGGCACACCCTAATTGGTTCGCCACATACCAAAATAACCAATCAAAATGAACCAAATAATACAATATGAGGCAACCACTTGGAATGCTCTCATTGGCTCATACCTACCCAGTCACCCTCGATGATGTCAGCAGTGTGGTAGCCCTGTCAACTATCTAGTCTACAAACTTGCTAATTTTTTAGTTGTTGGGACAACCAATTAGAATGCGATAACTTGAGAATACTATATCAGGTTGAGGTGAAACAAGCATCATTTGATTCAGAATAATGAACAATTCAACATGATGCCAGTTTTGAAACATTCTAGGCACTTTCATTTTTGAGTTAAAATTTGATCAGCGGATCATACCTCCCCACTAGGAACTTTGGGACTCCAAAAATTTACTTCTCCTAGTAAATAAAATGAGGCTGAAACTGAAAAATTACCCAAAAACTCAATCCATAATGCTATGTTTTCAATTGATGCCCTTCAAGCTCCAATCAAGTTACTCCACCTATTTTCTTTGTGAAGACCTAATGTCCTATCATGAATTGAGCCAAAATTGTTATCACTAATGCAGGAACAAAAAAAATGATGAGTAGAATATGAGCATTCTCTTTAAACCCATATTTCATGGCTCAAATAACTTCATCTTTAAGTTCAATTTTTGAAGAAAAACTTGAGTTCCCATCTTGGAAATCAAAAGCAATACAATGCCTATCATGCACTCTAGCAAACTTAATTTACCATCCTCAAACTCAAATTGTACAACAAAGTACACTGCTACAAAAATTCAATGACATAATTGTCTTTGCCTACAAAAACATAGTCATCTTGTATAACCTTAAACAAATATTCTATTAACAACAAGTTTCGTCTTGAATACTTGCATCGGTGAGTAAATGACAAAATGTCGACAAAATTGGACGACAAATATTGTACATTCCAAAATTCCTTTAAACATTTGGACTTATAATAAAGCCAATAACATAAAATCTCAATGACAAAAATACTTGTGGCATATAGTGATTATTCCTTTTCACTTTACAAAAGTACCCAAAATAGATAAATAACAACAAGTATTTACAATTTACAAAGAAACAACAAACTATAGAGAGAATCTACCCAATCTTTGCCTCTCCTATGCTTATGGGTTATTTTTTTGCATCAACCTTGCTTTCAAGGTTTCCTTAAGAACATTTCGAGTGCTCTTTTCCACCTCTTGCTTCCCTTCTATTAGTTTTCACAATCTATTTTCCCTTATTGGAATGAAGCTTTGGATGTAATTTCCAACATCGCTCATTCCCATGCCCATGCATCTTTCAATGGGTACAAAATTAATTTCTATTTCTTTTCGAGAGGGAAGTCCTCAAATGTGAAGGAGCTTCATCATGCTTGATTCCAAGAATATAATCCATTCTTTTGAACATTACCATGGGTTTCTCACAAACAACCACATAATGGTCAAATACATCACAAAAAGTTCAAGGATACTTGTTACACAAATATTCAAAATTACCAACATTTGGAAAACACACATGAGATTTATACATGTCCCTTGGGCTGTAGCTTTGGTGATGTGGACTGGACGATGAAATGCAAGGTCCTTTGAAGCATTCATCTCTTTTATATTAATGGTGAACAGTGTCACCACCATCTTGGTGTGACATATCATCCTTTGTTGATTGCTGTGCCTCAAACCATTTGGAGCATTCTCTAAACTCTCTTTGACCATATCCCAATCCTTGTTACCTTGGTATCTCTTCAACCATGATTGGATTAGTTATCCCTTGAACATTGATTCCTATGACTCCTCCTTCATAACCCCTTCGTAATATCAACTTCATGCCAATTCCTTTGGTATGCTATTAAAATTTTGCAAAATAGGTGTTATGAACATAAATAGATGCTTATTACCTCCTTGAAGTTTCCATCCATCTTTTCTGCTGCAGATGATGATGACATATTTTTAAATGACTCTAGCCACCCACTTTTACCAACAAGCATATGATGATAATCTTGGATATGCTTATAAAATGCACATTCATAATTTTCCTTATGTAGTAATCTGTGTTTGAAACATTCCCACATATTGAATTCAATTTGGAGGTTTCCTTTGCTATCACTGGAGTGGAAGCTTCATCAACTTGTTCCTCAAGCACATGTTGTAACTAAAGGAACATATGCCTCTTCTCCTCTTCTCCATACAAAGATAAAAATTCATTTTCTCTAGCTCTTAGAGACTCTTATTGCCCATTATTGCAACTTGGTCAGACCTTGCTCTGATACCACCCAATCTGAAAATGGAGGAGAACTTCTCCTTCCTAAAAAATGATTTCCCTCTAATCCTTTGCAAGGAAAAATGGGTCTTATGTCAAAACATATTTTTAAGGTCTTTTCAAGGACTATGAGTTATTTTTCATGTAAAATTAAAAAAAGAAGCAACATCTCATTATTTAACTATATAGGCATTCATGAAGAGCAACAACAAATAATTTTTTGACACATAGCTATACCACACCATATATTCAGTGGAAAATAGTACACAAATTTCATTGAAAAATAAGTGGCTAGATTCCCCTTTAAGGAATCATTCTCCTTCAAAGAACTCTCACTCTAAACATCATGACAACTTACAGTCAACCATGAAAACATTAGGAAGAAAAGGAATCTCCTACAAATACTCTATACTCCATCTGAAAATGAACACACATGAGCATAAAATTACTTCAATTCCACATTGAAATAAAAAATAAAGCTTTCCTCAACAAGACAAAATGAGAAAACTAAATAGGAGTAGAACCCTTCAAGTATCAGCTAATGCACTAAACATTTGAAGGTAATAAAACCCCTACAAGGCCTTCTATATGCTCAAACACCTTCAAGAAATGATCCAAAACAGTGATTAATCCATACATTCATGAACTTGAACTTGAAAAATGTCTCTTCAAATGTGATATAATCAGAAAATAGAGGTCACCGTTGAATATAGAATGTCAAAAAACCCCTATGTGGACTCTTCTTGAGCTCCAAAAGGCCAAAAACTCACTAAGTTATGGCTCGACAAGCTTTGAATGAGTTTCTTTAGAAAACAATCTAACTTTCCTACAATTTCACCCTGTTTTCTGCTGCGAAGGTGACAAATTTCCCCACCGAATGTGAAAATTATTAGACAACTAATTTCCCAATAACCCTTAAGTACACAAACTGTGGCCCCACTGATCTAGGCCCTTAACTATTGGGTCGTGGTCATATTAATATCCACAGGGCCAAGGGATGGGCCAACGACCCTCCCATACCATCGTAGCCCCAAATTCCATGTGTAAAGATCCCGTGTAAGGCCATATTTCCTAGGGACGGTCCTCATACAAACTCCCTTCATCGAGCACGCTTTCCATGGTCCTCTGAGGTAGCATATGACCAGAGCTATGGCTACTGCTTAACCCCTTCTTGTCAATGCTACGGTTCAACTCCTACTGATGGTCTTATGGGAGATATGTGACTAGGGGCTAGGATAAGTCTAGAGCCCCACCTCCTTTGCACTTGAGGTCGTATGGTGGTGTGGTGACCGAGGGTTGAGACTGAAAAATTGACCCCTCCTCCAAATCAGCGCTAATGTAAAATTTAAAAGGAATATGTTGGTTGTGGAGTTTGATTATCTTCCTTATTTAGATGTATCTTTGCATTGGAACCCTGTTCTTAACGAGGCGGAAATGCCACCTCTCGTTTGATCACCACCAGGGGGTCTAGGGGGGGCGACGGTGCCATTTTGGAGCCCCCCTCTAGTAGAAGTTTTGGCAGCACCACCCTCGAAGCTAAAAAAAAATGTAAACTTTCCCTGTAAAATATTTTAATTTCATAGTCAATCTTGGCCATTTATTAAGCAGATGGTCTGACGATAGAAGTTATTTTTAATTTAGGGTTTTTTGCCCTAGAAGGCAACCCCTTTGTTGTATGAGGAAATTTTATTGCGGCTGTGTATTGGGTGTATATTTTGACGAGAAATAGAAAGGGGGACTGTGTGAGAGAGAAGAGGATATTTCATCAGATCTGCTGTAGGTTTTGTCTCTTCATTTTTCTAGATAATATAAAGGAAGGACGGGTTGTTTCCATGGACGTAGCCCAATTTGGGTGAACCACATATATCTCTATCTCTCTTGTTTTATATGTTTTCTATGTTTTTATTTTCTCATATTTTATGTGTTCCATTGCTCTGCAATACATAATTTTCTAATAGAATCAATGCCATATATGGGTAAGAACCACCCGCCTGGAACATTGGTAGGGATCTTGGATATTCGATGCGAGTGCAGGTTCAAATTTGATCCGGTGGATAAAATTTATGCTCAACATTCAAAATTTTCAGAAGGGAATGAAACCAATTTTCTTCCGTAGATCCCATCGTTCTAAATATGATGAAACTCTTTTCACGAATAACTGACTCTGTATGCTCCTGCAATCGTGATCTAAAGTTTTGGTCAAACAATAACAAATTTCTCAAACATGATGACTGGGAAACTGACTGTGCAGTCCATATAGGTGATGTCATGCTGACATCAACATGATGACTAGGCTCCTTCAGTCAATGGATAGTCACCACTTGTTACATCTGGATTGGTTATGATATGGTTATTTTTATTGGTTGTTGTGTAGACCAATGAGAGGCTGCCACGTGGCACCTCCCCATTGGTTAAAAGTTCTTTATGGTTCAAGTTGAGGTCCAAAAATCCACATGACTTATCATTATAATACCACTTAGTTCTTAACATGTATACGTTTAAAACATTATTTAAATTTTATTTCCCCCAAATATTAATTGAATATTTGATGCCCACATATATTTAATTAAATCATTTGGTTCTTAGCCATTTGAGGTAAAATTAATCATCCCACAATTTGTGCCTACGAGTGGAGAAAAAATCGCTCACTTAGTGATTTTTGGGGTTGTTGTAACATATCTGGTTTTGATAGGTTAGATGTTGTAGAAGGAAAAAAGAATGTTAGGAAAATTGTAGAAATAAGAAAAATAAAACAAAAGGAAAATAAAATAAAATGTTAGGCATAAGAAATAACAAAGAAAAAGAAAAGAATTAAAAAAAAAAAAATTAAAAGAAAGCATATTCAAATGTTTTACTTTGAAAAAATTAGTTAGCCATGAATATAGTGCGCTAGCCTAAATGCCGCTATATGTTTCCTTAAAATTTTATATTATTGAAGGCTTGAAAAAAAATTAACCATACGTTTAATATGGCTAATCTTTTTTGTAAAAAATGGCAGCAATGTGACTTTTCATCCTATGTGATAAAGACTATGCAACAATGAATGGAGAATATGTGGCCCATCAAGATCAACAACGTCCACACCTACTCGCTCCCCCCCTAGCCCTTCCGAATGTTATCCGACAAGGGGTGTTCAGGTAGGCTATTTTTTTTAAACCACTTTTCGCAACATGTCATCTCCCTATCAGATCCGCACCCTCTCTTGCCCCCCCACCCTCTTCAATCCCACTTACCACTTGCACCCCCCTTCGAGTCCTCTTAAAAAATTGTCTTTCCCCTCTGTTGACCTTTACCCCATTTATTTGTAGGAATTTACAGGGTAAGTTCCTTAAATCAAACACCAAGGTCACTGATCACAAACATATCACAGATCAGTACACCAGTATTTTATGTGGTTAAAACCCTCAAAGAGGGAAACAGTCCATGGTCTGAGCCAATGCGACCACTTCAGGCAATTTATTAATATAAAGAAAGAAAATTTACATAAGCTTCTCTCATAAATGGTTACCAGAAAAGTGACCCTCCATGCTCTTTAAATAGATATCATGGACCAATTGGGTGCTAAGCCATATATCAAGTGCTAGTAATACCGAGGAGAGAGTGAACCGTCGAATCACTATATATCGTGACTATTAGATGATAAGTTACAAATTCACATAGTAAAGAAACAAAATTTACCTAGCTCTATGCTAGACCAAGTTATACTTAACTATTTCCTATGTGTCAGAATATCCTAACATCTGCCCTTAAGAACAACCAGGGATAGGATTGAAGGATTTACAAAGGTGACACACTAGGAGACTATTTCCTATGTGTCGGAATATCCTAAAATCCCCCTTAAGAACAAGTTGGCATAGGATTGAAGTATTTAAAAAGGTGACACAATAGGTGAAGGAAGGAGGCATTAGAGCCTATCCCCCCTTAATGATAACTTTCCTAAATTCCAAGCATAGATCAAAGTTTTGTAAACTTCGATTTTGTGAGAGCCTTTGAAAGATATCAACAACTTGATCATTGGTTGAACAATACTGCACTTCAAGAACATGATCATGAATGAGTTTTCTGATGAAGTGTATGTGTAACTCAATATGTTTCATGCACTGATGCTGAAATGGATCTTTGGATAGCTGAATGGCACACTGGTTATCACACCAAAGTGTAGTTGGATGCTACTGATGAATACCAAATTCAGATAGGATCTGACGAAGCCACATGGCTTCCTTGCTAACTTCAACTGCACCATGATATTGCGCTTTTGCCGAAGAAAGAGAGATGGAAATTTTTTTCTTACATGACCATGTAATAGGTCCTTAAACAAGAGTGAACACACAACCTCCAGTAGACTTTAGATCATCAGGGTGACCAACCCAATCAGAATTAGTGAAACCAAGCAAATATGGAGATTCTCCTATGTTGTAATGAATCCCAAACTGAACTGTACTTCGAATATATCAAAGTATTCTTTTGGCTGCCTTCTAGTGACTTTCATGAGGTTGATGCATAAATCAAGGAACAATACCAACGACAAAGGAAAGGTCAAGACAGGTATGGGTTAGATACAAACGTTTACCAACTATTTTATGGTATAAGGTAGCATCAACTTTAGAGGAACTACAATTAACTGAAATCTTGACTCCAAAATGAAAGGGAGAAGGGACTGGATTACAATATTCCATGTGAAAGTGGCATAGAATATCACATGCATACTTGGACTAAAAAAGGGTAATACATTCTTTGGATTGCAAGACTTGAAGACCAAGGAAATAATGCAGGTTTCCTAAGTCTGTCATTTCAAACTTCTTTTTGAGAATAGAATTCACATGGTTTATATGGTTGGGATCACTACCAGTAAGGATAAGATCATCAACATAAAGAACAAGGAAGATTAAGGACTTACCCACTTTCTTGGTGTAGAAAGTGTTGTGAGAATGACATCCAGAAAAGCCATTGTCCAAGAGAAAGCTATCCATTTTGGCATACCAAGCCCAAGGGGCTTGTTTGAGACCATAAAGAGATTTTCTAAGGCAACAAACAAGGCTAGAGTCATTTTGGATAAAGCCGGGGGGTTTTTCCATGTAGATTTCTTCATGCAAATCCCCATGTATGAAGATGGATTTAACATCCATCTGATGGACTTCCCATTTGAAGGAGGCACCAAGGGAAAGAACAAGCTAGCTGTTACACCATTTTTTGGTCATATATCCTATTACTATTAGATGGACCTAAGTACACCATGTAAGGCCAATTTCACGCTAAGTAAAATTGCTTTCACTATGAAAAATAACTTAGTAAACCACCATTATTAAGTTTTTTATGGTCTAAATAGGAAACCCCATGAGGAAATATTAAATAAATCCACGTTTGTTTGATTTTCCTCAAGGAATAATTAGTTAAACAACAATTTAATTAATATTCCTCGTCATATTTAACCCAAAACAGAAAAGTTAATTAGATAAATTATTATTTATCTTATTATTTTCTAGGAATAATTATTTAAACCTTATTTAAATAATATTCCTTGTTAAATTTGACTAAATCACTCATAAATAGTTAAATAAATTATTATTTACAAATAAAGGGATTTGACCCAAGTCAAATTCTTTGTCCCTCCAACAAATATAATAAAATATTCCATAAAATTTGGATCTAGAATTGTATAATAATATTTTAATTATGCACCAATATCTAGACTAACTCAATATTTTGTTATAAATAGAAGGGTTTTTCCATTCATTCACTACATTTTGTTGCCTAAATATCACTCTGGATCTATACTTTTGGTCTGACTTTGATCCACCATCATTGTCATATTTTTCTATCTTTTTTCTTGTGAACTCCCTTTGAGTTCCATTTTTGTCTAGGTTTTCTACACCATCAAAAGAGACGAATTTTAGATCTGAAGTGCTGAGACTTACAAGAACCCATCCCATTGAGGAGAACTGGTAACATCTTTCTATGTTTTCCTCCTAGGTGCCATTAATACAAAATTCATTCAACATATTATTGTCTTGTCTATTGGATGCATGGAGAAACTCTTGTTTTTTACTGCTTAATGTCTTTTAATGCATAGATCTAAATTTTTTGTAGAATTTATATTGGTGACCTAATTGAAGATCTAAATATATTGGCAACCATCCTTGTTGTTAGGGCTGTTTGTTATGCACAGCTAAAGTGGTCTTTTTTCGTACACTTGCAATTAAGATTCATACTAACAACTGGCGACTCCACGTGGGTGTACAATTACGACCGCTGTCGTTTTTCAGATCCCTGCATATCCAGATGATTCAAACTCTTCAAATTATTTTTTTTCTTTTCTTGATGTCTTTTTTAACTTATAAAACCCTAAAACATTAAAAATTCTAACTTCTATGTGTTTCCGGACCTATTGCGCAGGTGACAGACATCAGTCGCAGTTGAGATGACACATTATGTTGAAACCTACTCCTGAGAGCGCTAGAAGTGCAGGTCACACTTTTTGGCCCTAAACCTATTATCTGGAGCCTCAGGACGTGGAAAAATGCCCAAAATCTGTGACCTCAGCAAGAAACAAGTCAGAAACTGCAACCTAGAATTTTTGCGAGAGTTTTTCTAAAATTTTTATGGGTTTATCTGAGCCTCTGTTCAGGGTTGTATGACCTCTGTCTCCGCCCATTTTGGACCTATACTTGTTCTGTTTTACTCATCTAAGTGGGAACCTAGCCCTCTTGGGCTTCAGTACCCTCCACACTTTTTGGAAGAGTTTTAGCTATTGTTGTTTGTCTGAAATTGTTAGAGTGTTCAACCATTTTTTCAGATTTGATACCTCACCTTCAGATCCACTTCAGATGGCTATTTATCCATCTAAATCACCTCCTTCAATTTTTTTTTGGTTTTCCTCTAGGGTCCACTCCATTTTCCTCCAAGAGATAGCTTTTCGCCACCTCATTTACAACAATTTCTCCTGTAATTTTTTGTTGTTTATCTGCACCTATTTCCAGCAGATCTAACCTGTAGATCCTTGTCCCTCTTGACCTTAGATCAAATGGCTATTTTGGTGTGTTTTGACTAGTTTTTTGTCCACCTATAGACTACTTGTTGAGAAGCCTGCCTCCTTGGGTTTAGATTATTACATTATTAGCTATTTATTTGTTGTTATTTCAGTTTCATATACTGTTATCTGCAAGTTTATTTACAATTATACAACACATTTTTTATTTTCTCTACAATTATCTGGGTTTAAAAATTAAATTTACACACTTTACACACATACCCTAAGTGAAGAATATCTTGGTTAACACTGCCAAGCAAAGACTTTAACATTGAAATCAATTGATCCTGCACCTCTCTGTCCTTGTTTCAACATGGTAATCAGTTGATCTTGCACCTCTCCACCCTTGTTGGTATCTCTTCCCTTTATGTCATGTTTTTGCTGTCATCATTGTGCCACCAAGGCATTTATCCTGGAGAATTCTTGGCCTTCATCCTCAATTTATGGTAGGAAGACATACCCCTCCGCATAGGGTTCACATTAGTCCTCCACCAAGTCCGCACTCTCACTCGTCTTTTGGTTCATTGGGTTCCCCTTCTTGTTTTGCCCTTGGTTCTCCTCCTGTCATCTTCACTATGTTTGGTTCAAGACCTAACACTGGTGGTAGCCCCAGCCCTAATGGTGGGAACACTACTAGTGGCACCGCAACAAGAACTACTTCGGCTACTCCCTTGCTCCCCTATATGGCAAGCCTCAGTCTTCCCGATTTTAACCGGTTGATCAATGACCCTATAAACCATGAAACTAGTTGGCCTGCTATGTCGACCAAGCTCCCTTCTAACATCCCCAAGTTTGAAGGTCTTTCTTGAGAAGATCATACAAATGATGTTCGATCTTTCCACATGTGGTGTTCATCTAACTCCATTAACGATGATTATGTCCGTCTTCGGTTGTTCCAACGTATACTTACAGGTGAATTTTCTAAGTGGTATGTTGATTAGGCCTCATCCTCTCATACCATATTTGTGACTCTTTCTTGGGCTTTTCTGTCTTATTTCTAGCTTCGCCTTCATTATGACACTGGTACCAAACTTTTGACTTCTTTCTGTCAATCGTCTGCGACTCACCTATCAGATCATGTCCAGGAATGGTGGAGAAGAAAGAGCCGATGTCGAGCCCCTACCTTCAAAGAATGTTTCTACATGGACTGGTTTCTTAGATCTCACTTGCTTGCTATCAGCAAAGACGTCGCATCGCATTTCCCTCAAACCGAAGAGGCCACTCTCCAAATTGCGTTAAAATATGACCTGATCTACGCTCAGTCAGGTTATGTGTATATCGTTCTACCTGATATTCCTAGACCCAGTTATGCCAATGCACCAAGGGCATCTCATGCCATCGATGGTATCGTTGGAGCTCTCTCTCGTTCATACGCTCAACCTCCCATGGACTATGGTTTTTATCAGGGGGGGCTAGTACCTGTTGCACTTTTCCCCCTCCTAGTAGCATGTATCCAGGATACGGAATGCCTCCTCCTTTTTCCCAACCTCTTGTTTACCACATGTTGGGGTCCTTTGATTTTGCAGATTGGCATACCAAATGACAAGGCAACATGGAACCAACATTTAGAGTTCTAGGACCTAGCCTTCCTAGACTCAGAGAGGGATCTCTCAGGTTATTTTGCAAAGGATGTGCACTTTTTTTATTTTAAGGGTTGATTTTAGGATAGTTATTAAGTGCAAGGATTATTTGATTTTTGTGGTTGGACACAATGATCAAAGAGCATAGATAGAATGGGAAATATCTAAGTTATTGGGAAATGTAGTCAAATGGAAGTCATGATAATGTTCATAAAAGGATCAAGGAGTATCATAGGGAAAATCTAACTTGGCCAGTGGATCTTAAATTTTTTTGGAATAATGAGGTGAACATTAAGGAGAAGAATGAAAAGTAGGACAAAGAGCAATTAAGAATTCTTTATCATGTACTTTAAACAAGAGACATCTTTCAAGGAATCTATTTTGAAGCAAGCCAAAGGGTATGGCAAACCATAGATTTGTTTGGATAGACTTTTAAAAAGCAAACCTTTCAGACAACAATCCAGTAATCAAAGACTACTTTTAGATAAGAAAACATATAATAAAATAGTAAGAGTAGCCTAAGATCAAAAAAAAATAATCTAATCTTCTTTTGACTAACTCTCTCAGGATATTCAAAGAAAATTTTCTAAAGGCAGACCAGAGGATAGGGCATACCATAAAATTCCCTGTTCTAGACTCTATTAAGCATACTTTTAAAGAAGTTTCAGAAAAAATTCTCAAGTTGTACTCAAAAGAGCATGGACTTACCACCTAATTTCTTGGTTTCACTCTATTGAAATCATTCCTTAAAACAACCTCCCAAGGCGTACTCAAAGGAATATGGAATTACCAAAAGAGAAACTCCTTGGTTATACTCTATTGAATTATTTATAAAATAACAAGCTAGATGGAACTGGGGAAGGGGGGAAATTAAGAATCATCCAATCAAACCATGTAGAAGAAAGCATTTAGATAGTCAAGAGTAAAAAGAAATAAGGTTCTTTCAAAAGACATTTCTTAGCCTAAAAACTTTACTCTACTGTAACAAATAAATATGGAAATAGAATGAAAACATGAAATGACAATAACAGATAGAAGCACTTCACCAACAACGAAGCTCAGGGATCCAGTGATCTAGCCTTCTCCTTCAACAAAAAAATCAGGGCATCCAGAAGATCCAAGACATCAATTTTCCTTTAATTTCCAAGAGACTATGTATTACTGCAAATATTCATCAAATTCCAACAATACAATGAGTCCAAATGTAGTATTTATGTTGAAAATGAGGAGGTGAGGTTAAGATAGGGTTTGAATGAAATTTATTACAGAGTAAGTGCATTCCTGACCTTGAAAACCATGCAAGGCCCAAGGCAAGAATATCTGCAACTACTTCTCTGTTTCAATAACTCTATTTTTAATTTCTAGGGAAGAATAGGTGAAAATTTTGACTTTAAGGCTTATCCTTAACTATTACAAAAACTTCCTTGACAGATAAAATATCTTCTGACTATGCAATAATTTCCAATTTCCTTTATGAAAGGAAATCAAGCTGTAGGTGGCAATTTGATCTTGGAGTAACTGCTTCCCTTTTGAGTTATTCTAGGCTATCTTTGGGTATATTTGTCTTTATCTTAATCATCAAACTCAGTAATAGGCCTTTAACCTTGAGTTTGCTTTAATAACTTGTCTTACTATCTTTTCTTTGTTTCCACTTAGTAACTGTTTTATTCATTATCTTTTATCCTTTAAGCTTTTAGCCTTTATCCTTTAATCACTATCTTGAAGGGCTAATATATTTTTCATCCTTTGATCTATAATCAGCCCTTTAAGCCTTCTATTCTTCGTTCCTTCATCATTCCTTCTTTTGTTTGTTTTTCTGTGTGCAGGAATGGTTTCTTTGTACATTGGAGGGTTTTATAACCCATTGATGATCATGATTCATCGAAGGTATAACTATATGCGGGCCCTTCTGGCCCTTATTAGGTGATTTTTACCTCTGTATTGTCATTCAGAGGTTAAAATATCATTGGAATGCCCCTTTGGGAAATTTCTGCCATTAAAACTTGCAAACACACAAACATATATTATTTTAAAGCCTGCGGAAGGGGGTCAAACTGCCTTTTCAGGGTTTTGGAGTAGTTGGGGGCGGTATGCAAAGGAAAAGAGGGTGCAGGGGAGTGATATTGAAGGCAAAATCATAAGGAAATTCAAATGATGGCGACAAAATTTGAATTCTGGCGTGGGAAGGGAAAAGTGGTTTTTTGAAACCACCATGGTTTATCACGCAGGGTATGGGTGGTAAGAAGTTTTGGCTTGGGGTTGCGTGATATCACTAGGTGATTTCCATGCATCCTAGGCGAAACCACCCATTTTGTGTGGATTGGGGCCTTTAAACCCCAACATCAAATTCTACACAATATGCGATTTAGACCATCAGATCTCAAGGAGCGAGATCAATGGTGCAGGTGGAGCCCAAATATGGGGTGTAGGATTTGAGTGGAGAGTGGGGTCGAGGTGGCGACGTGAGCACTTTTATCTACTAGCGCAAGGTCAGGTTGTATACAGGATAAAGGATGGGGTCATGACAATCGTTGGATTAGGTTTGATCAACAGTGGAGATGGCCTGGGGAAGGGTGAAGCGGGGTGAAGGAAAGATAGGGAAGGGGCTTTAGGATAGGCGGAGGGAAATGGTCCTATCAGGGTAGAAGGGACTGGGGGTCAGGAAGAAAAAGGGCTTAGATAATAGCGGAAGGTCGAGGTCAGGGTTGTATGAATGAGGGGGCTAGGGCTTAAGCAGAAAGGAGCTTAAGGCCTATATTTGTAAAAAGGTGGGTTTTTATTATAAAAAAAAGTTTTTATAATAATTTTAAAAGGCATGATAGGTTTAAAAGGTTATTTTTAAACAATGTAAAAGGGACCTTTACATAGTTTTAAGGCTCTTTAGAGGAAAACGATGAATAAGGAGTGATTACAAGGGTTTTTAGAGGGAAAGGAAAAATGGATTTCAGAGGGGGAAAAAGGTGATGAATGAGGGTGTACGTGGGGTGATAAAATGAGAAATTTAGGCCCAAAAAATAGAGTTTTCCTTGCAACAGGGTAAACCTTGAGAAGGAAAAAGATGATTTTATAGTGGAATCAGTTAGGTGCAGGATGATTGCAGTGAGAATTCTAGAACTCACAATGTTTTTTCAAATATTGTTTCTAGAAATCTAGGATTAGAACTTAGTCGTCTTTTGATATCAACAAAATTTATTGATGACTAACAGTGGCTCCACTTGGGGAGGGAAGCTTTCCTTTCAAGGTGTCCAGAACCATCAGTTTATCAAATCTCTAGGTTTTAGCAGACTAATACCTTATCCATTGGGCATATTTCCCTTCTTTTTCACTTGCTGATTTTCTTTTGAAGTGACAAGCCTTAACCATCTGCAACATATAATTTTTCCCAGCAACACTTCTACCTACCTAATCCTACTTGTCCTAACATTTTTTCTTCCTTTTTGAGTGCATTTGAACTAGCAAACTCTTTGACATCTTATTTTTGAAAACATAAATAAAATATCCATTCCTATCCTTATTTCTTCCAAGAGTTCAGATTAAGCTGTTGAACTCTTTTATTTTCTAACTAAAATTCTTTATTGCCAAGATTAAGCTGTTTGGTAGTCTTGATTCTCTATCTATTGACATGAAATTTAAAACATGGTTAAAATCAGGTTTAGACAGTCTAATTAACCATGGTTGAGGCATTTAGTTGCACCCAACATTATTTTGCAGAAAAAGTAAATTAGAAAGATAAGGCTGTGATTTGTCATTAGTAATGCATCCTTATCCATCTCTTTGGTTTTGTTTTGAGCATGTGGAACCAAAGTATTTACATTTTCCTAATCTATCATTCTTGATAATACAAGTCTAAAATAATTTTGACAATCTTTGTTTCTACACAACTTATCAACATAAATTTAAAGCATGTTCAGCCATGATTAGGCTAGATGACTGAACAAGATATCATTTTGAATTAGCATTGGCATTTAGACTTGCACACTTTCAGCAGTATTTGTGTTTTGGGTATGGATTTGTACCTCTTTTGATTTTCCCTCTTTTTCCTTTTCCTTTCTTTCATTATTTTTGTATTTTCTTTTATTTTTCTCATGCTATGTTATGTATAATGAGTGAAAATTTTGAAACTAGGATTCTTGACAGAAATAATGTTTAAGCATCCTGCCATTCACATGACCTCCAAATAATTCTTCTCCATTCAAACCTTGTAAGAAGAAAGCATTATGACCCATGATTGAGTGAATGATATAAGGCCCTTTCCCTAAATTCTCAAACTTAGCATGTTTACCTTTATCTTCTCTCCTTGAATCCCATTTTAGGATTGTATCTCCAAATTGAAAGTTATTTGATTTGGTCCTTCTGTCAAAGATCTTATTGATGTTTTCTTGAACTGCATGTGTCCTTTTGTACACTTCCTCTCTTGTTTGCTATAAATGAATGGTTTTATTTAGTCTTCTTTGCATGTCATTTTCTTCTGTTTGAACTTCTTGGAGAAGCTTTATGACTAGAACTCCCAATGATGTAGAGAAAGTTGCATCTAGGCCATATACTAGCTGATAGGGGAACATATTTATTGATTTATTAGTGGTTAGCCTATCAGCCCATAATGCATGAACCAAGTTACTATGCCATGAATTGTGATTTTGATCCAATAATTTTTTTATAATTTTGACCATAATTTTGTTAGAGGATTCAGCTAGGATATTTCCTTGGGGGTAGTAAGCTATGGAATGTCCTAAAGTGATATGGTATTTATATTAGAAGTCAATCATTCTATTGGATTTGAAGGCAACAACATTGTCTATAATTATTTTTCTAGGAAAACCAAAACGGGATAGCATATTGGTTTCAAGGAACTTGATAATGACAGAGTCAGTAGCATTCCTAGAGGGTATAGCCTCTATCCATTTGGTAAAATAATCAGTGGCAGTTAGGATCCACTTATGTTGGGAAGATGAGGTTGGGTGAATTTATCCAATAAATTCTAAACTCCATTGCTGAAAAGGAGCCTCAACATTGATGGGATGTGTTGTACCTTAAGAGACAATCCCTTAGCTATGATAAGGAATCATTGCTTAAGACATTTTATGATTATGTCAAAAATTTTATGTCTCTGTTTTATTAACCCTCAACTATTTATAATCAAACCCTTAAATATCAAATATTATGAATGCTTCACAATGCTACCATCTACTGATGTTGAATGAAGTGACTAGAAGAAAATGTAAGAAGTCCAAACTGATATGCTATTTTATACAGAAAATATCATTCCAAACCCCAAAAGAAATACGTGAAAGAAATATTTAAAACAAAGGAGTTCCAATTAAGGTTTTTTACTCTTATACACAGAAGTAAAAAGAGACCTGCTTCTCATAACCTTGTTTTATTCATAGATGGAAATACATAATGAAAACTGGAATACATTTAAACATAAAAAAAATGCCAGAAACTTGCTTGCTCATTCATTAATCTTTGAATATTTGAGTACAAAAATATTTGTCTAGAGGTCCAAAACTCAGAACCTTTGTTCCTCTTGAAAATTACATTAAATACAGTAAAAAGTAGTTTGGAACTGATGTAACCAATCCTAACTACCAAAACCACTTCAAGACTTCGAAGGCTATCTATTACATGCCTTAAAAATGTCTTATTACAATTACATTGTCTTCAAAAAATAACATAAAATAAATATCCTAATCTATAGGAATTGTTGATGAAGTGGCTTCTTTTCTTTGATCAACTGATTTGTCTTTCTTTGCTGTTGATCCTTTTGGCAGGTCAATTGTACAAGCTCTGCACTTTTTCCATATTTCTACCTTCGTCCTGGATGAATGTGTTAGATTGTGATATTCCAATCTGAATGCAGTAATTCTGTCATAAGAAGGCCTTTCAGAGAAAAGAGTTCTTACCATCCAAAAGAGTTGAAATTGTCTCTGCAATAAGTTGACCATTGTCTCTCCTTTAAGCACCTAAGTCTTTTCATGCTTGTTATCAATCTTGATTTTTGTCATCACCAGTAAATTCCGATAAAAGCTCCATGGCACAAGATTTCCTTCAGCTCCCCAACATGATGGCAAGCCTACCCTTGTCATTTTATCGAAAGATTTATCAAATTGACTTACTACTTTGATTTCCATCAGTTTATTTTCTGTAGCCTTTCTGAGATCATTCCTGATAATCATTCTATTAAGTTCCACTGCATATGACATTTTGTCCTGCATATCATTCTCCTCTAACTCCTGATCTAATTTGGAATTGATAAAATCGATAAATCTTCGGGCCCAAATTTCTCTGTTAATCCCTTTTTTCTTATCAGACATAATTGGTTCTTCACACTCCACAATAAGGATTTTTTCTTTTGAAATTATTATTAGGAAGCACCAATTGGATTTCATTTCTAAAATGATATCAGTCCAAATGATATCTTTAGCTTGTATTAGTGACAGATTACCTTTCATTCTTTCTTTGAGATTCTTAATCTTAGCTTCAATGTTTCGGAAATCCATTTTGTATTTATCTGCTTCATTTTCTATGACCTTCATCAATTTTGTTGGAGTCTCAAGATCTGTTTGAGCCTTATTTCTATCTCTCTCAGCCATTTGAAACTCAATATTTAATTGAATGATTTGTGTTTGAGGGTCTTCATCACCTGTAGGAAAAATAAAAGTACATTTATGATTATCAATATGATTTTTTAATGAAATTGTAGTCAGCTTTACTTGGGAAAGTTATTCATCCTTCTGCATGAGTTGCTGCAACAATTTTTCTTTTCTTTCTCTATCTTTGCAACTTTTGTAGCCATTGAGTGTTCACCAGTAGGTAAATTCAATTTCTTCCTTAATTTATATATCTCTACATCAACACTTTGCATGAATTTCTGCACAACATTCTTGTCACTTGGGTCTACTCCAATTTTTATAATAATCTTCTTCAATTCTTCATTTTGAACTGTTAAGACTCTTGAGTTAGCCTTTTATAAATTCAACTGTTTAATTACTTTGCTCAACATATTCTATTCCTTTATTGCCATTGCATTAGTATTTGTGAGGTCATTTACAATCAATTGACGTGTTTGCTTATGCAAGTTCATTTTATCAATTAGAGGAATCTTCTTTACATCCAGAGTCACATTAACAGTGTTGAAATTGCTGGATGGACCAATTGACATATCTGTAGGATGTGAGAGGGAAATTATAAACTGATATTTTTCAAGATCCATCACAGTTAACAACCTTGTTTGTTCAATAATAACTTGATGTTCAGCTTGGGCCTCCATGCTGACCTTCATCCTCTGATTTCTTTCTTCAATTTTTGAAAACATTTGTTTAATAAAGGGGACCTGTTCACGAGAAGCTTCATGGTTCCTGGGTGAGGCAGGAGCATTTTTTTCTTCTCCCAAATGTAAAGAAAAACAAGGAGCAGTAGATGTAGGCTCTTCAGTAATTTTTTTTCTCTTCATGGCTCCCTGCTCCTCATCATCTAGATCAATCACCATTTCCTTGTTTCTTTTAGCTATTTTCTTTGCTATAATAGGAGTTTGAATGTTAGCATCTACTGATTTCTTCACATCTTTATGTGCTATCTTCTCCATTTTTTGCCTACTTTCATGAATGAAAGTAGAATATCCATTCACAATCCTTCTATTTGAAATAACACTGTATGGGTCATAAGCCCAAATTTCTCCTAATAACATCTGCATGTCATCTAAAATTTTTTCCACTTCATCAAATGCCTGTCTCATATTTACTATGAAAGAGCCTACAAACATGGGTAACTTGTACATGTGACCTTTCTTTATAGGCAAACAATGAACCTGGTCAAAATTTAGACTTTGTCTAATGAATTCTAAAGGAAAAAGCCTCATTGGAACAAAATTTGGGAGTTTGTAAGGCTCAAGACTTTCTCCATATAGCCTTATTTCAGAATATTCCTAAAAAAAACCAGTCTCCATATTTACAATTGTTTCATAAATGAAAAAACTCTTGAGATTTAGGTAGGAAATAGGGAGGATGACTTCCATTCAATATTTTGTATGTATTTGGCATGTAATAACTAGAAAAATCAGATAACCTAGCCTCATTTTTCTCCCTTCTAAATACATCTGTCGAGAATATCACTGACTATCTTCTTTTATTTACATCACATTTTGGTACAAGAAAAAATATACAATTAATGAGGGAAATTTAAAAGAACCAGTTAATGAGAGGCTCATCAGCTGTGAGTTAACTACTTCTTGCCAATAAGATGGAATATCCAACACCATTCTTGGCTTCATCATCATGGAAAAAATTCCTAGAATTGATTTATCTACTGCATTATCATCATCCTTACCCATAATTTTTACAATATGACTCAAAATTGGACAAGTCTCAGCATCAGAAACCCCCATATAAAACTTCTTGCAATCTGGCTGAAACTGCTTCATGTCAGGCTTCAAATGAAACATGATATGATTGAATTCTTCTCCTGTAATATTATCATGATACTGAACCAGTGAATCGTCATAAAATTGAATGCAGGACTCCAACTCAAGAAAGCATAGGGCTTGATGGATTAATAGAGTAGACACCTGCAAAAAATTTTCTCCTTGGGAATTCATGACAAAGAATTTCCTTGGATACATAACTAATAGAAACCAATAAATGAATTCATGGAAATGGTGGGTTTTAGGGATGCATGAAGAAAATACTCCATACTTGATCATGGCAGAAAATACAAGGGGCGCATTGGCATTAAAGATAACTTGCTAGTAAAAGGGGAGGAATTACTAAACAGAAGGTATCTGGAATATCCCTCTCAGTATCCATGAGAGGGATATCACTGGTTGAACCTGACAGGGATGAAATTTTAGCCATGGTTAGGAGTTTACGTGGAAAAAAATTTACAGGGTGGTCAATTTTTGCAGGTGGCGGAGAGCTCAAATGGGGTGCAGTGTAGGAATTCACAAGTAATTTTGAAAAATAGGCAAAAAATTCTTTAAATAGGTGGCACGGGTTTTGAATTAAATGCTAAAAAACCAGCAACCGTTAACTCTGCTTGATGTGGAAGACAACTGGGACCAACTTAGTGTCCTATGTCACTACGGGGGCTCTCAGGGTACAGAGGAAAAATATGGCTGGTGCCCCCGCATTCGATCTCCACTGTTGATCTTCGTTGTCCCCATAGTCAACTCAGTCAACTATGGAGGAACTCATCATCATATCTGTCCTGCTAGTTGTGCCTGCAGGTTGGGCCTTTTGATGAATATTTTAATGATCGACGCTTTCCTTCATTCAAACCAATTACTATTTAATCTTTAATACAGACCCACAATTATAAAGTTTAAATGTTTAAACTTTAAAATTTAATGAACATCAATCATTATTTTATGCTAAAGTATAAGACTTCAATATTTTAACAAATTTTCCCACATTTTATATTTTTATTTTTTCAAATATTTGAAAAATAAAAGGATACGAATATGATCCACAACATCTGGCTCCACCCAGGGATAGTGTTTTTTTCCACGAAACACTAAGAACTCGCAGATCAGTGCCTTCACTATGGGCATGGAGTCAAAAATTTCTTGATGAGAAATATATAGTGAGAGGAAACTGAATATGTACAAATAGTAAACTAATTGTTTTTAGTGCTGGAAATAATGTTTCAGATACTGCCCATTTATAGGTAGTTCTACTACTTCTCCATCAATATTTTCTAGCATGAAAGTGTTGTTTGATGTGACTTCAGAGATTTTCTAAGGACCATACCATAAAGGATCAATTTTTCCATGTTTCCCTTTCTCTTCCCTCCTGGTATCCCATCTTAATACCAGATCTCCAGTCTGAAACATGATTTCTCTTCCCTTTCTATCAAAAATAGATTTCATTTTCTCCTGATAAATGATCAAATTGTCTCTAACTTTATTTCTGCTTTCATTTAATTCTATCACTTGGTTTAGTCTTCTGATCAAGTTATTACGTTCCTCTTGAGAGTCTTGAAGAAAAGAAATTATTGGTCTTGCTAGCTGAGTAGGAAACAGAGCCTGAGCACCATATAAAAATTCATATGGAGACTTACCAGTGGATCTTTTAGTAGTCATCCTTACTACCCATAAAGCAAAAATTAACTTTGAATCACAATCCTTTTGATTCTCATTGATTGTTTTCTTCAATATTTTCACCAGTGTTTTATTAGATGATTCTGCTAATCCATTTCCTTGAGGATGATATGTTGTGGAGTGTGATAATATTACATTATAAGTCTGACAAAAATTTATGAATCTGACTAAATTGAAAACCTGAGCATTGTCTGTTACAATTTTTACTGGACATCCAAATATACTAAAATATTCTCCTCCAAAAATTTCATCACAACCAAATCATTTTCCTTTCTAGTAGGAACTACCTCTATCCATTTTTTAAAATAATCAGTAGCAGTTAGAATCCACTTAAAATTTCCACTTGATGGTGGATTAATCGCTCCAATGAAATCCAATCCCCATTGTCTGAAAGGTTCTTCAATAAATACAAGAAGAAGTGGTAAATGAGCTAGTATTTTATTTTCTGCAAACAATTGGCATTTCTGGAAACTTCTAACAGTTATGTATACATCAAAAAATAAAAAGGGCCAATAAAAACATGATTTAAGAATCTTATGAGCTGTTACCTTCCAGCTCTAGTGACCTCCGCACAAGCATTCATGATATTCTTTAATCACTTCCATGGTTTCCTCTTCTGTTAAACATAACAAAAATACACCAGTAAGATCTTTCGAATACAAATTAGCTTCAATTATAACATAAGGTTGAGCTTTAAGTTTAAGAGCTTTGTACTTAGCTCTGTTTATTGAAGGAGGAAGGGAAAAGAAACTGAGATAATGAATGATATCCTTATACCAACCTGAACAAAGAAATTTGTACTTAATTACTGACTTTGTCTTACTCTGATTTGTTTCTTCAGTTACTTCATCTACAGATGAAAGTAAAATAATTCCAAAAGCTTGGAAATTAGATTCTGTCCGCAATTTGGCTAGTCCCTGTCCTTTAACTAACTTTGTTGGTTTGATATCCAAGTCATATTCTTGGATTTTGGCAATCCATTTTCCTCTTTTTCCTTCCACATCAGTCTGTACTAGCACATACTTTACATCAGAATTAGGCACATATGCTACTATTTGAGAATGAAGTATATAAGTTCTGAAAGCCTTTAATGATTTTACTAAATCATATACATGTTTCTCCAATATATTATAATTCAGTTCTGCATCTTTGAGGACTTTTTTGAAAAATGCTACAGGTTGTTCACTACCTTCTTCATTTTTTTTAATAGTATAGCAGCAATAGTAGAAGATGATGCAAATGAGAAAACCTGAAAATGTTTTAAATAATCTGGACTGATTAAGACAAGAGCTTCTTGGAGAGCTTCTTTTATGCTACTGAATGATTCTCTTACATATTTATCCCATTTTACCTCAGCATTATTTTTTAGCATATCTGTTATTCTCCTGACAATTTCAGCATGATTTGGAACAAATCTTCTCAGAAAATTGATTTTTCCCAGAAACCTTTTTACTTCTAGGCAAAGGAATTGTTTGTATAGCTTCAACCCTTACAGGGTCAATCTTTACTCCTTGTTTTGAAACTATATGACCTAATAACTTACCTTCTTCTAAAGCAAACAAATATTTCTTGGGATTTAATGATAATCCAAATTTTTTGCATTTCAAGAAAGCTTTCTTCAAGTGTTCTAAGTGTTCATCATTAGACCCTGAAAAAATAGTAACATCACCAAGATAAATAACTACAAATTTATCACCTACAAAAGCAATATCCATTGCTCTTTCGAAAGTTGCTCCTGCATTCATGAGGCCAAATGGCATCCTTGCATATATGAATATTCCCCAAGGTGTGGTGAAAGTAGTCTTCTTTTGATCTTCCTTCTTCACAACCACTTGATTATACCCAGAAAAACCATCAACCATAGATAACCTGAATGCTCCAGTTACTTTCTGCAGAACAAAATCCATCTTGGGTAAGGGATAGTTATGTTTTAAGGAAGCTCTATTCAAATTTATGAAACCCACACATAATATTATCCCTCCATTTTTCTTCCTGACTGGTACCAGATTCGAAACCCAATCTGAATATCTTAATGGAACTATGATTTTGGCTTGCAAAAATTTTTTCACCTATTTTTCAATTGGAGCCAGCAACTGTGGGTTAACTTGTTTGAGCTTCTGCTTTTGTGGTTTAACCCCATCTTTCAGTGGTATTTTATGCTGAATAATATCCAAACCATAAGTTTCAAATCTTCATATGACCATGAAAATACATCCATGAATTTTTTTAAAAGGTTTACATAAGTTTCTTTGTATTGCTTAGGAACTCCTCTAAACAATTTGATTAATTTAGGCTCTTGTTGAGTCCCTAAATTAGAGTCCTCAATTTCTCCATCTGGGGATACCTTTTTATGGTTCATTGACACATCATTAGGATAAAACATTATTTCAAGAGGTACCAGGCCTCTGGGAAGAATATTATCTTTCAACTGGATTATCTTCTAATCACCAATTGAATGTTTAAGATTTTTTGACATATCGCTTTGATCACTTTCCTCAACTTCTAAATCAATATGACTATCTTCAAAACTTCCAACCATTGTTAAAAATTGATTAATTTGTTCATCATCCTCAAAAAACTGCCAATGTTTTACATTATCAGTGATTGAAGGCCTGTATCTTAATTCAATTTCATATCTCAATCTTGGATTAATTAGCAGTTTAAATGTGCTAGCTGCCACTGCCAATGAATATGCCATTCTGTTCTCTTTTCTTGGAATAAACTGTAAATTAAAAGCCACAAAATAATTCTCCACTAAATCCCTCACCTCATTTCTACAAGATCTCAATCTTGGATGTTTAGTCTAGCACCAATTCTTAATTTGTCTTATGATTAATTCAGATTCACCAAAAATAGATAAAAACTGAATTCCCATCTGTTTAGCTGTCTATAGACTTAGAATCAATGCTTCATATTCAGCCACATTGTTAGTAGATTCGAATTCCAATTTGAAGGAAAAAGCTAAAAATTTACCTTCAGGATATATAAATATGAATCCAGCTCTAGTGCCTTCCTTAGAGAATGCACCATCAAAATAACACTTCCAAATTTTATTTGAACACAACTCTTTATGTAAATTGGCTGAAGTGAGCTGTTTTTGTGAATCTTCAGCAAATTTTGCATCTTCATGCAGCATGAAACAAGAGATATCCTCCTTCTCTTGACCATAAATGGGGGAATTACCTACGTCTTTCTTGGTAGTAGTTTTCAAGAATCTAGTTTCTCTGTATAACCTCCTTTCCTCCCCATTAAAAATAGTAATGATAGCATATGTGAAATCCAATTTCAAAACTCCTCCAAGCTTTTCCCCCCAAGATCTGGACAACAACATACCAAATCTGGCTGGGATATCTGCTACTACCACATCCATCATAATACTCTTAGTTGGAGTTTGATCCAGCGAAACAACCATGTCCTTGATAAGACCCACACACTTCACCCTTTTTGAATCAAAGGAATAAAGTTCTATATATGGTTTGGTGATTTGAAAATTCAATTCTTTCATCATATACAGTGGCATTATATTATGTGATACTCCAGAATCTAGCATAAAATTATGTAAAATGAAATCATGCAATAGAACTGATATATAAAATGGTGGAACAGAAGAATATACCTCTTCAACATGAGGTCCAAAAGTAATCACTGGTTTCTCTTCTTGCAGATTCACTATATCACCCACCTCATCAGACTGAGATAAATTAATAAACTCTCCAATTTCTTTCTTATAACCAGGTGTTTTGACCATCTCAACAAGTGGCACTTGAATCTTTACTTTTTCTAATTCTTTAGACAAGCTAAAAGTTTGATTTTGTTTTGTTAACTTTTTAGGTTCTTCTTGGTTTTTAATTGAATTTTCATGTTGATCAGGAATAGTAACAACTTTCTCCAAAATATTTGGGTCATTATATTTTATTTGAGGAGCTTCATCTTGCTGCTTCTCTTTCTCTTTTTCTTGATTCATGGGCTGTTTCCCTTTATCTGTTTTTTTAATAGGATTATTTTGTAGGATGTGAGAGGGAAATTATAAATTGATATTTTTAAAGATACATCATAGTTAACAACCTTGTTTGTTCATTAGTAACTTGATGTTCAGCTTGGGACTCCATGTTGGCGTTCATCCTTTGATTTCTTTCTTCAATTTGTGAAAACATCTGTTTAATCAAGGGTACCTGTTCATGAGAAGCTTCATGATTCCTGGGTGAGGTAGGAGCATTTTTTTCTTCTCCCAAATGTAAAGAAAAATTAGGATCAATAGATGGAGGCTCTTCAATAATTTTTGTTCTCTTCATGGCTCCTTGCTCCTCATCATCTAGATCAATCACAATTTCCTTGGTTCTTTTAGTTGTTTTCTCTGCTATAATAGGAGTTTGAATGTTAGCATCTACTGAGTTATTCACATCTTTACATGCTATCTTCTCTTGTTCTAGCCTACTTTGATGAACGAAAGAAGAATATCCATTCTCAATCCTTCTATTTGAAATAACATTGTATGGGTCATAAGCCCAACTTTCTCCTAATAACTTCTACATGTCATCTAACATTTTTGTCACTTCATCAAATGCCTGTCTCATATTTACTATGAAAGGGACTATAACCATGGGTAACTTGTACATGTGACCTTTCTTCATAGGCACAAAATGAACCTGGTAAACATTTAGACTCTGTCTAATGAATTCTAAAGAAAAAAGCTTCATTGGAACAAAAGTTGGGAGTCTGTAAGGCTCAACACTTGATCCATATAGCCTTATTTCAGAATATTCCTAAAAAACAAACCAGTCTCCATATTTACAATTGTTTCCTATTTAATGCAAAAAATCCTGAGCTTTAGGTAGGAAACAGGGAGGATGACTTCCATTCAATATTTTTTATGCATTTGGCATGTAATAACTAGAAAAATCAAATAACCTAGCCTCATTTTGCTCCCTTCTAACTACATATATCTAGAAAATCTTTGATTGTCTTCTTTTATTTACATCCATAATATTTAGGCCTAAATTCATGAAATCTTCCACATTTTGGTATAAGAACAAATATACAATTAATGAGGGAAATTTAAAAGAACCTGTTAATGAGAGGCTCATCAGCTATGATTTGACTGCTTCCTGCTAATAAGATGGAATATCCAGCACCATTCCTGGCTTCATCATCATGGAAAACATTCCTAGAACTGATTTATCTACTGCATTATCATCATTCTTACCTAGAATTTTTGCAATATGACTCAAAACTGGACGAGTCTCAGCATCAAAAACCCCCATATAAAACTTCTTGCAATCTGGCTGAAACTACTTCATGTTAGGCTTTAAATGAAACATGAACTGATTTAATTCTTCTCCTGTAAGATTATCATAATACTGAACTAGTGAATCGTAAGAAAATTGAATGCAGGACTCCGACTCAGGATAACATAGAGCTTGGTGGATTAATATAGTAGACACCTAAAAAACATTTTCTCCTTGGGAATTCATGACAAAGAATTTCCCTAGATACATAACCGATACCAACCAATAAATGAATTCAGGGAAAAGGTGGGTTTTAGGGATGCATGTAGACACTCCAGACTTGATCATGGCAGAATACACAAGGGAGGCATTGGAATTCAAGATAAATTTCTAGTAAAAGGGGAGGTGAATTACTGAATAAAAGGTATCTTGAATATCCCTCTGAGTATCCATGAGAGGGATATGGCTGGTTGAACCTGACAAGGATGAGATTTTAGCCATGGTTAGAATTTTATGTGGAAAATGTTTTATAGGGTGGTCAATTTTTGCAGGTGGCGGAGAGCTCAAATGGGGTGCAATGCAACAATTCACAAGTAATTTTGAAAAATAGGCAAAAAAATCCTTAAATAGGTGGCATGGGTTTTGAATTAAACGCTGACAAGATGTGCCAACAACCGTTAACTTTTCTTGATGTGGAAGACAACTGGGACCAACTCAACATCCTACATCACTGCGGGGGCTCTCGGGGTACAGAGGAAAAATATTGCTAGTGCTCCCACATTCGATCTTTTCCATTGATCTTCGTTGTCCCCATAGTCAACTCGGTCAAATGAGGAGGCACTCCTCATCATTTCTGTCTTGCTATTTGTGCCTGCGGGTTCGGCTTTTTGATGAATATTTTAGTGATCGACACTTTCCGCCATTCAAACCAATCACTATTTAATCTTTAATACAGACCCACAGTTATAAAGTTTAAATGGTTAAACTTTAAACTTTAATAAACATCAATCTTTTTTTTATGCTAAAGTATAAGACTTCAATACTTTAAAATATTTTCCCACATTTTATATTTTTATTTTTTCAAATATTTGAAAAATAAAAGGATACGAATATGATGCACAACAGGATGTAAAGGTAAAGGTAGGATTTTTCTCTTGCCATAAAATATTTCACACTTATGGCAAGTCATGACTAGTTTTTGAGTATCTCGGAAAAGGGTGGGCCAATAATAGCCAACTCTAAGAATATTATTGGTTGTGGTCTTCTAGTAAATGTGGCCTCCACATTCTCCCTCATGCAACTCATGCATGATTTTTCCTGCAACATTCTCAAGAAAACATTTAAGTAATATGCCAACAACATTTTTCCAATATAACACTCCATCCGAAATGCAGTAACTTAAAGATTTTTGTTTGAAGAATCTAGCTTTAGTATTTTATAGAGAAGGAGGAGTATTAAGATAGAGAAGCACATAAATGATATCAGCATACCAAGGTGAATTCAAAAATATTTCTTCAATATATGGAGCTGTGAATTCCTCTTGTTCCTCTAAAACATCAACCATATTCATATCTAATGCTTGGAAATTTGATTCTGCCATGAGTTTTGCTAATCCCTCTCCTTTAATCAGCTTGGTGGGCCTGATTTATAAATCACATTCTAAGATAATTACAATCCATTTTCCCCTTTTACCATCAGGTTCTTGATTTAGAATGTCCTTGACAACTGTATGTTGGAAAAAATCAATGATAAATGACTGTAAAATGTAGACTCAGAAATCTTTCAATGCTTTTATCAAGGCTAAGTCTTGTGTCTCCATGATGTTATATTTGAGTGGAGAATCTTTTAAGGTTCTACTAAAAAAGGATATTGGTTGTTCTTGGCCCATGTCATTCTTTTCCAACAAGACTGCAGAAATGGTGTGTTTAGAGGCAAATGAAAAAATGTAGAAATCCTTAGTAAAATCGGGACTAATAAGAACTGGTGTTTGAGTAAGAGAATGTTTAACCAATTCAAATGACTGTTTGGATTCTAAGGTCCACTTAACCCCTATTTCCTTTATTAGCATGTTTTTGATATTCCTCAAAAGTTCAGCAAGGTTGGGGATGAACCTTCTCAAAATATTGATCTTCCCAATGAAGATTTCAATTCTTTGAGGTTTCTAGGATGGTTGGTTTTCAATATGCCTTCAATCTTCTTAGGGTCTACTTTGATTCCCTCTTCAAAAATTATGGGGCCAAGAAGTTTTCCTTCTTGGAGACCAAAGAGTGTGTTTTTAGGATTCAAAGATAAGCCATATTTTCTACATTTCTCAAAAACCTTTCTCAAATGAATCAAATGTTCTTTATCAGTTTTGGAGAAAAAAATAATGTCATCAAGGTAAATTATTATAAAATATCATATGTCTTCTGAAAAATCTATGTCCATGGCCCTTTGGAATGTGGCCCCTGCATTCATTAAACAAAATGGCATTTTAACATACATGAATGCACCCCAATGTGTAGTGGAAGCAGTTTTGTGTTGATCACTTGGGAGTAATAACACTTGGTTGTAGCCTGAAAAACCATACAACAGTGATATTCTTTTAGATCCAACCACCTTTTAAAGTATGTGGTCCATTTTAGGCAAGGGATAATTATCTTTCAGGGAGGCTCTATTCAGATTTCTAAAGTCAATGTAGAACCTAATTTCCAAAGTCTTCTTCCTAACAGACACAAGGTTGGACACCCACTATGAATGTCTAAGGGGAACTATGATCCCAACATCATACATTTTCTTGATCTCTTTCTCAACTAAAGGAAATAAAACAAGGTTTATCCTTCTTAGTTTTTTCTTGAAAGGTTTCTGATTTTCCTTAAGAGGAATTTTGTGTTGAATGATGCTAGTATCATATGATTTCAGATCTTTGTACCCCCATGCACACACATCTCCAAACTCTTTAAAAATTTCAATGTATTCTTGTTTGATATTAGTAGGGAGAGTACTAGATAACTTGATCATTTTGGGTTCATCTATGCTGCCTATGTTATGTTCTTCAACATTAGTTTCTGTAGGCTCCATATTTGGTTTTTTAGCTACATCATTGAAATCAAACACCTCCTCTAATGGTGTAAGACCTCTTGGTATTAAATCATTTTTACATTGTAAAACTTCAAGGTCCTTTTGGGCTATTTTGTTTGATAATTATATTGTATAAAGATATTCACATTGGTTTATATCAGCAGTAGAGGACAACTCTGTTTCATGGGCTTGTTTTTCATCAGAACATTCTTCTTCAAGGCTTAAGCTAGGTGTTAATTTAGAAAAATCATTTTTAGATTGCAAAAAATCATCAATGTGTTTATCACCCTCAAACACTTGCCAATAGTCTTCATTGTCGGGGACTGTGGGCCTATTTTTCACTTTGATATTGAATTGTTCATTTATCTGTGGTATTTGGCAACTGTTGACAGCAAAAGCAAGTTCATTTGCAAGGTTGTTTTGAGCTCTAGGGATGAAAGTGAGTTCACATTTTTCAAAGGTTCTTAGGAGCTCTAGGGCAGCATTCCTATATTCTCTCAATATCTAGTTTTTGGCTGAATACTCCCCTTTTATTTTCCTAATGATTAGCTTTGAATCTCCTTGGACTGATATTTTCTCTGCCCCTAAATCTTTGAGCAAATGTAGGCCAAGTAGGAGAGCTTCATATTATGCAATGTTATTGGTGCACTGGAAATCAAGTTTATAAGAATGTCCTTGGTTTGTATTATGTATCCATACACCAGCTCCAGAACTTGTTTTGCTACAAGAGCCATCAAAGCTCACTTCCCACAGTGTCCCTATCTCATGCTCATTTTTATTTTGTTGTTCAAGGCTGCTGTAGTTAGGGATGTTAGTTTCTTTTTTTGGGGACTGCTTTTACTGTTTAAGAGTAATTAATTCCATTTCATTTTCCTTTTCTTGTTGGCTGATTTCATCTTCATTGTACAAGATAAAGGAATCTAAATCTGAATGAATAGAATAAATAGGAGTGTTGTTTGGCCTATCTATGTTGCTTACCATAAATTTCAGATGAGATTCTCTGTATAATCTTCTAGTTTGGTTAAAAACAGGTATGGTAGCATAAGACATGTCCATTTGAAGGCTTCCTTGAAGTTTTTCTCCCCATGATCTAGATAGAAGCATGCCATATTTTGGGGGAATGTCGACAACAACTATGTCCATGATTGACCCTTAGCAGGAATTTATGCCAGATTGACACATAAATCCTTGATTAGGCCTAAGCACTTTACTCTGCTTGAATAAAAGGAATACAGGTCCTTGTAAGGTTTAGTAATCTCTAGGCCTAATCTCTCCATCACTAGTTTTGGCATAAGGTTGTGAGAGGCACTAGAATCAAGCATGGCATTGTGTAAAATCTTATCATGTATATTCAAGCTGACATAAAATGGAGGAATGGTTCCTTCTTGGTATTTTCCTTCTACTTTAGGACCAAACAAGAGTTCTGGTTTATCATCTATCAAGTTCAAAGTGTCAGTATCATTTCCTATATTCAAAGCTTTCAAAACTTGGTTTTTATATACTTTCTGGGTTACTAGTTTAGTTAAGGGTATGCTAATTTTGATTTTGGAAATCTCACCCTTAAGGCTAAAAGGGACTAATGTTTTTGACATATTTACATATGTTTTTTTAATCATAGTCTTTTCAGCAATTTTTATTTGCTGAGTTTTATTAGGACTATTTTTAAGGACCGATTTTTTAAGGCCACTAGCAGAGGTACTAAGGCGTCTTTGGTTAACACTTTTCTGACTTGATTTGTCTTTATCTGAGTCAAATTTTTTAGTCAAAGTGTTACTACTGTTTTTTTTCTTTTTAGGAATATTTTCTAAATTTTTCCTAATAGTAGTATTTGTGTTTTCATCATTGGAAAATTATGGTTTCCTTTTTCTTCTAAGATCATATTGTCTGTGAACTTCCATTATTGCATTTTCAAACCCCAATTGTTAATTTTTAGAATCCTCATGATTATTTTCGATTTGTTCTGAGGAGAAGAAACCTTGTTCTTCTTCTGTGAGGAAGACATCTATCTCGCTATCAGATCCTATCAGATTTACATGATTTTATTCTAATCTTTCAGTTTCCCTTTCTTCTTCCTAATCTACATAGTTTTGTTGAAAGGGAGGCCTAATTTGCCGGTCATTATCTCTTTGTCTATCTTGGATAGGGTCTCTTCTTAAATTTGGATTTCTATTTCTATTTTAGGAATTGATTTGGTTTTATCTTGGAGGCACTCTATCATTTAAGTTTATCTTCTCAAGCATTCTTTCCATCATTCTCACTAAGTTATCAATTTTGGCATCAGATGATGAGGTTGATGCCATTGTTTCATCTTTTTATGTAACTCTTTTCTCTGATTTTAATCTAGCTATTTTCTCAGTCATATTTTCTTCTACACTAATAGCTCCCCTCTTCATATCTTCTAAATTCAAGGGGTCTCTTTCTCCTAGCTGGTAGACCATGTATGGATCAAAGCCTTTAGGAAAATTAGCTAAGGTTAGGCCTAGTGGAGGTTTCATGTTTGGGGGAAGTGCATTGTAAAAACTATTGAATCTAGTGCAACAATATTGGACACTTTCCCTTGAATCCAACTTTAGAATTTTGCAACAAAATATTTTCTGGATAATCAATTACTGGGGGAGGATTAGGGTCTGGATGAGATCTGGTACTGATCCTATGTGAAGCCAGATTTCAAGTTCAAAATAAGAGAGGCTGAAAGCTTTAGGATTGTTTTCAAAAGTTTTGACCTCTCTTGGTGTTTTAGTACCTTTCTAAAATATGGGACTAGGCTTCCAAAACTTCTTTAAGGATGATTTGATACAATCTTAAGGGAATCTAAAAGAAATAGTGGATAAATAGGCCTACTGGGCTAGTGGAGTTGCAGGGTGGAAATTTTTAGCTTTTTTGAAGGTAAAATAAGTTATGGTCCACCACCAAATGGGTAACAAAACCAATCTAAGAATTTTTTTTGGGTTTTCTGGGTTTTATGTGGTTCTTATGGTTTCTAGAGTCCTAATGAGTACTTAGTTTGTAACTGACTTAGAAGGTACTACCGTGATTGCCAAAATGTTGGGGTCCTGTGATTTGGCAGATTGACATACCAAATGACAAGGCAACATGGAACCAATATTTAGAGTTCTAGGACCTAACCTTCCTAGACTCAGAGAGGGATCTCTCAGGTTATTTTGTAAAGGATGTGCGCTTGTTTTCTTTTAAGGGTTGATTTTAGGCTAGTTATTAAGTAAAAGGTTTGTTTGATTGTTTTGGTTGGACATAATGATCAAAGAGCATAGCTAGAATGGGAAATATCTAAGTTATTGGGAAATGTAGTCAAATGGAAGTCATGATAGTGTTCATAAGAGGATCAGGGAGTATCATAGGGAAAATCTAACTTGGCCAGTGGATCTTCAAATTTTTTTGAATAATGAGGTGAACATTAAGGAGAAGAATGAAAAGTAGGACAAAGAGAAATTAAGAATTCTTTGTCATGTACTTTAAACAAGAGACATATTTCAAGGAATATGTTTTGAAGCAAGCCAAAGGACAGGGAAAACCATAGACTTCATTGGATAGACTTTTAATAATCAAAACTTTCATACAAAAATCCAGCAATCAAAGACTACTTTCAGATAATAAAACATATAAGAAAATAGTAAGAACATCCTAAGATCAAACAAAAATAATCTAATCTGCTTTTGACTAACTCTTTGAGGATATTCAAAGAAAAATTTCTAAAGGCAGACCAAAGGACAAGGCATACCCAAAAATTCCCTGGTTTATACACTATTAGGCATACTTTTAAAGAATTTTCAGAAACAATTCTCAAGTTGTACTCAAAGGAGCATGGACTTACCACCTAATTTCCTGGTTTCACTCTATTGAATTCATTCCTTAAAACAACCTCTCAAGCCATACTCAAAGGAACATGGACTTACCAAAAGAGAAACTCCTTGGTTATACTCTATTGAATTATTTCTAAAATAACAAGCTAGATGGAACTGGGGGGGGAGGGGGGGCAATTAAGAATCCTCCAATCAGACCTTTTAGAAGATAACATTTAGACAGTGAAGAGTAAAAAGAACTAAGGTGCTTTCAAAAGACATTTCTTAGCCTAAAACCTTTACTCTACTGTAACAAAGAAAGATGGAAACATAATGAAAACAAGAAATGACAATAATAGATAGAAGCACTTCACCAACAGCCAAGCTCAGGGATCTAGTGATCTAGCCTCCTCCATCAACAAACAAATAAGGGCATCCACAAGATCCAAAACATAAATTTTCCTTTAACTTCCAAGAGACTATGTATTACTTCAAAGATTCATCAAATGCCAACAATACAATGAGTCCAAATGTAGTATTTATGTTGTAAATGAGGATGTGAGGTTAAGATAGGGTTTGAGTGTTATTTATTATAGAGTAAGTGCATTCCTGACCTTGAAAGCCATGCAAGGCCTAAGGCGGGAATATATGCAACTATTTCTCTATTTCAATAACTTTGTTTTTTTATTTCTAGGGAAGAATAGGTGAAAAGTTTGACTTTAAGGCTTATCCCTAACTATTACAATAACTGCCTTGACAGATAAAATATCTTCTGACTGTGCAATAACTACCAATTGCATTTATGAAAGGAAAGCAGGCTGTAGGTGGCAATTTGATCTTTTGGAGGAGTACCTGCTTCCATTTTGAGTTATTCGAGGCTATATTTGAGTATATTTGTCTTTTTCTTAATCATCAAACTCAGTAATAGGCCTTTAACCTCGATTTTTCTTTAATAACTTGTCTTACTGTGTTTTCTCTGTTTCTGCTTAATAACTATTTTATTCATTATCTTTTATCCTTTAAGCTTTTAGCCTTTATCCTTTAATCACTATCTTAAAGGGATAATCTATGTTTTATCCTTTGATCTGTAACTAGCCGTTTAAGCCTTCTATTCTTTGTTCCTTCATCGTTGCTTCTTTTGTTTGTTTGTCTGTGTGCAGGAACAGTTTCTTTGTACGTTGGAAGGTTTTATAACCCATTGATGATCATGATTCATCAAGGGTATAACCATATGCATGCCCTTTTGGCCCTTCTTAGGTGATTTTTACCTTTGGATCGTCATTTAGAGGTTAAAATATCATTGGAATGCCCCTCTCAGTAATTGCTACCATTAAAACCTACAAACACATATTAGTTTAAAGCCTGCGGAAGGGGGTAAAACTACCTTTTCGGGGTTTCAGAGCTGTTGGAGGCGGTATGTAGAGGAAAAGAGGGTGCAGGGGAGTTATCTCGGAGGCAAGATCATAATGAAATTCAAATGAGGGCGACGAAATTTGAATTCTGGCGCGGGAAGGGAAAAGCAGTTTTGGGAAACCATTGTGGTTTATCGTGTAGGGTATGGGTGGTAAGAAGTTTTGGCCTGGGGCTGCACGATATCACTACGCAACTGCCACATGTCCTGGGTGAAACTACCCATTTCACGTGGATTTGGGCCTTTAAACCCTGGCATCAAATTTTGTGCGATATGCGATTTAGACCATCAGATCTCGAGGAGCGAGATCGACAGTGCAGGTGGAGCCCGAAGATGGGGTGTAGGAATTGAGTGGAGAGTGGGGCCAGGGTGGTGATGTGAGAATTTTTCTTGAGTAGCGTAGGGTCAGGTTGTATATGGGATAAAGGATAGGGTCATGACAGTCATTGGATCAGGGTTGATCAACGGTGGAGATGGCCTGGGGAAGGGTGAAGCCGGATGAAGGAAAGATAGGGAAGGGACTTTAGGATATGTGGAGGGAAATGGTCCTGTGGGGGTAGAAGGGAGCGGAGGTCGAGAAGAAAAAGGGCTTAGAAGAATAGCGGAAGGTCAGGGTCAGGGTTGTATGAGTGAGGGGGCTAGGGCTTAAGCGGAAAGGGGCTTAAGGCCTATATTTGTAAATAGGTGGGTTTTTATTATAAAAACATAGTTTTTATAAGATTTTTAAAAACCCTGATAGGTTTAAAAGGTTATTTTTAAAAAATGTAAAAGGTACCTTTACATAGTTTTAAGGCTCTTTAGAGGAAAACGATGAATAAGGGGTGATTACAAGGGTTTTTAGAGGGAAAGGAAAAATGGACTTCAGAGGGGGAAAAAGGTGATGAATGAGGGTGTAGGTGGGGTGATAAAATGAGGAATTTAGGCCCAAAAAATGGAGTTTTCCTTGCATCAAGGTAAAATTTGAGAAGGAAAAAGATGATTTTATAGTGGAATTAGTTAGGTGCAGGATGATGAAGGTAGTGAGATTTCTAGAACTCACAATGTTTTTTCAAATATTGTTTCTAGAAATCTAGGATTAGAACTTAGTCATCTTTTGATATCAAAAAAATTTACTGATGACTAACACCACAATGTTACCCATCCTCCTCATTATACGTATCCAAAGCCTGGTGGTCTAGCTCCTCCAGCATTAGTGTTGGGTATGTGTTATATTCTTTCCACGATTGGCCCCACGCGCTGTATGTTGCGTCGGACGTAGCTGGGGGGTCACGAGGGGCGAAGCAGTCCCCACTGTTGGGGTCCGGCGAAGCGCCCCGGCCAAAATTTGTTTTTTGTGCAGACCCACTCATAGGCGGATCCGCCCATGGTTTTGTGCATGGTTTTGCACATGGTTTTGGGGTTCGATGGTTTTCGGCCCCTGGTATTTTTGTAGATCCGGTCAAGGGAACTACGGTTATGTTCTAATCCAGGGTTAATGGATTGGGGATTATGTATGCTCCGGCATGTATATATATGTGTTGTAACACTAAAACGAATATAACGAAAAATCAAGCTAGTCGTCCCGATTTGGGATCCAGGGGAAAATCTCCGTGTTTATCTGTTTTATGTTTTATGCTCTTGCTATTGTTTATTTTCTGTTATAAGAATCATGTGTAGATATTTCTGTTCAGGGTTAAAACCTACATTTGGTATCGGAGCTATTTCGGCTTCAAGGGGATGCCTTTGTTGTTGAGGGTTTTTTGCTCGGGCCTGTGGTAGACCCTGTGCAGTGGGAGATCTGCGGGATCGATTCTTGCGGTGAAAGAATATGGTGAGCGGCGGAAAGATAGAGATCGAGAAATTTAATGGTCAGAGTTTTGAGTTGTGGAAGCTCAAAATGGAGGATCTGCTGGTGGATAAAGATCAGTGGATCGCGGTAGATCCAGGTACTAAACCAACGGCAATGTCAGATGAAGACTGGAAGAAACTGGATTGGAAGGCCAAGAGCACAATACGGTTGTGTGTGTCAGATTCAGTATTGTTGAATGTATCTGGGGAAGCTATGGTGAAGACCTTGTGGGACAAGCTAGGGACTTTGTACCAATCTAATTCTATAGTGAATAAATTGTTCTTGTGGAAAAATCTATATAACCTTAGGATGAAGGATGGAGACTCTGCGACGAGCATCTGAATGCCTTCAATACTGTGGTAAGTCAGCTGTCATCCGTTGATATTAAAATCTCAGATGAAGATAAGTGCATCAGTTTGTTGTGTTCTCTACCAGACTCGTGGGATAGTCTGGTTATTGCAATAGGTAGCAATACAACTACCTTGAATTTTGATGACATTGTCTCAGCCTTGCTGTCGAAGGAAATGAGACGGAGAAATATGGAGGGTCAGAATGGAGATGCCTTATCTGTACGAGGAAGGTCCCAGAACAGAAACAAGAAACAGGTTTCGAGTGGGAGATCTAAATCTAGAGGGATATCTAAATATCCTGGAAAGTTTGTAAAGGTGTACTGGAAATGCGGAAAGGAAGGGCACTACAAAAAGGAATGCAGATCTAAAGCTCCTGAAAAAAGGAAAGGCATCTGATGAAGGTCCTTCTGCTGAGGAAAAAACCACCTCGGATGAAGGTGGGGATGTGTATTTGGCTTCTTCTTCAAATACACATGTAGATCATGAGTCATGGTTGATTGACTCAGGTGCATCCTTTCACTTCACTCCCCATAGGGAGTGGTTCTATGAGTATGAGAAATATGATGGTGGTGATGTCTTCCTAGGGGATGATAGGAAGGCCGAAAGACATTAAGCAGAAAAGTAAAGAGTTTGCTCCATGCATCCAACAGACAAGACAAGAACGCGATTTTTGAATGAATTTTTATATTACAGGGCACCTGGGAGGAAACAAGAAGGTGTATCCAGATCTCCTCAATGGGATGGGTTCTTTGTAGTCCTCAGCACTTCAGATCTAAGCTTTCTCTCTCTTGTAGATGTAAAAAACCCAATGTAGAAGGTAGAGCTCAATGGGAGCAAAATGGCAGAAATGAGACCAAGTGTATAGATCCAGAGTGATCTAATATGCAACAAAAGGTGAAGAATGATGGGGAAAACCCTCCTATTTATAACAAAATATTGGGTCATTCTAGATCTTGGTGCATGATTAAAATAATGTTAACTAAATCTAGATCCACCTCTATGGAATATTTTATTATTATTTGTTGGAGGGAAAGGGTGTTTGACTTGGGTCAAATCCCTTGATTAGTGAAGAATAAATAAATAAATGATTTATTTATCCTTTTAAGGAAGTGGTTGGGATATAATCAAATAAATAATGATTTATTTAATTAATAGTAGTTGATTTGGTCATATTTAACAAGGAATATTATTTAAATAATTATTCCTAGAAAATAATAAGATAACTATGGGTGTATCTCATTAATTTCTTTGTTTTTGGGTTAAACATGATTGGGAATAATAATTAAATTATGGTTTAATTAATTATTCCTTTTGGGGTTTCCTAATTAACATAGTGAAAGCAGTTTTACTTGGGGTAAAACTGGTCTTACATGGTGTACTTGGGTCCATCTAATGATAAAGGGTTAGATGACCAAAAAATGGTGTAACAGATTGCCCCCCAGCGTGCGAGTGTCAGGAGCAAATCGTATGACCGAAGTACGTTGTAAGAACACAATCACTAGACAGCAAAAAGGGATGTCAGAGAGAGAAATGTGAGGTAGATAGTGTGCTGAAGGACTAGACCCTGAGGAGATGAGACTCGCAGGTGCAACAAGTCTCTTTTATGAGAGGGTACCTGTGCTGAAGGCGGCGGGGGAGGCATACCTATGCCCGCCGTGACAAAGTACAAAAGAATAGTGTGTCCAGTGAACAAGGGACCGAACCATGGAGTACAGCTGGCATAATCAAGAGCCAGATAAAAATACAATGAATAGTCTCACATACATGCTGTGCCTGGGATAACAGCCAGGACTAGTACAATATCATCTGAGTACATGAGATAAATACAACCCAAATGCCCCCTGTAAATGGGGAAGGGCTCACAAAATCTGACTGATACATGCAAATCATAGAGGTGTTGCAAGTGGCTAAGGCCAACATCATCAAAATCTGGAGCGGCATCAAAGGCTGCGATGAAGAGGTCATCCGGGCATGTGGGGGGCTACCTGCAGGGCCACCCCCTCATGAGGGTTGAGACATCTCACACACGCCCGGGAATCATCAAGAGCTGCTGCTGGGTCACTGGACTGTCCAGTATACTCATCTCGATCATGCTGAAAGGAGCTGGAGAAGTAATCAAGTCAAAGGGAAGTGAGAGATCCCCCTGCCTGATCCGAGGCACCGAACAAGAGTGGAAGCTGGAACCAAGGTACACCGCCCTCTAGACCTTGCTTCTGGAATAAATGTGTTGATGTCGACAGAAGGAGGTCCGCCGTTGGTGAGGCAATGAGAGATCCTCAACTAAGGCACGAGAGAAGAACAATAGAGCGACAGACAGACTGACACCAATGATGATAGTGGAAAGGGGAAGGATGGAGTGGCGAATGGACGACTTCCCTTGTTAGAGCATAAATGGCATGAATGACATGGCAGCGACTGACGCAATATCGAAAGGGACAGGGGACAATGGGGCTGAAGGTCATGATATGCGACACAAGGGAGGAACCAAGCAAAGAAGGATGAAGGGCTATAGTGGGGTGCAGGATAGACTCCATGAATGCAATGATGACTCGACTTGGATGCTCTAAACAAGGGCGACTGTATAGTGCTGCCACACAGTAAAGGCCCCAATGGGGGGTCATAGAAACATGAGTACAAAGTGGGTACTCATGACGAAAATCAACACGAACATGGACAAGTAAGGGGGCGATATGGTGCCCCAAGTACAAGTGTCGTAAGTGAGGAAATTCGATTTTAAGGAGTGGTGAAGTGATCCTTCGTGGAAAAATGTGCCCGGGTGAAGTATCAAATCACCAAAAACTAAGGAAAACCCATATGAGAGCTCGGTGAGATCTATCCAGCGGTGCTGACGGTTCGTCGAACGGGGCTACGGTGTGGTCGCAGCAGTCGAAAGAAGAAACAGGGGTTCTCTTTTAATGAGGCGGTTTTCCCTCCAAAATCATTCATTTGCTAGTGTTGCTGTGGTGAATGTGGAGAGGAGAGAAGGCCCTAAATCTTGCGGCGAACGTAGCGGACAAACCGACCGTTGGATTCGAGATCTGTCAGTTGGAGGTAAGAGGCCTAACCTTGCTCTTGTATTTTGATGGATTAGATTTGCAGTTTAGGGCCCAACACCCCAGAAACAACCCCTCCCTCATCTCTACGGCCGGGTCGCACTTTTTGGGGCAAAAAGTGCGACCCAGGACGCAGGTTTGAGGGCAGAAAGTGCGACCTGGTCCAGAAAATGGCAGAAAACTGCGACCTGGGAGATGAGGGGGGCTTGGTGCTGTTTGATGGCTGGGAGTTGGGTTTTGGTGTGTGGTTATGGTTTTCCCGATCTGTATCCTGACAAAAAGAATGTGTTTGTGCAGGTATGGCAGAGTTGCGGGTCAACTAGAGAGAGAGGGATCTGGGAACACTTCGGGCAGAGATCTAGGCGGATCAGGGCGTTCGTCGTGTATTGGCCAGATTTGGGGTTCTTAAGTTTGTGGAGAACCCGTTGATGAGAGCAGGGGAACCATTACTGGCCCGGATTATCAGTTATTGGGATCCAGATCGGGAGATCTTTGTAGTGCAAGGGCACAGGATCGAACTGACGGTCCAGGATGTGTACTTCCTGACCGGCCTCCCACCACTGGGGATAGTGGGAGACACGCAGCCAGTGTTGCCGCGGGGGCGGCATATCATGGAGTTTGTGGAACGCCATTGTCGACCGGGTTTCCAAGTCAAGGGGACTCGGATATCGATCGGGGATCTAGAGGGGCTAGAAACCCGTGCAGTGGCCGCAGCTGTGCTGCGAATCCTGGGCACCCAGGCGTTCCATCACATCACCGGTGGGCAGATGATGATAGTGGAGAGTGTGTTGAGTGGGACCTACTTTGGGTGGGCCCAAATGATGTTGGTGTCGCTAAAGCGACAGTTGTCGCTATGCAGGCGGCGGGTGAATCATGATTGCTCATATGGGACTTTGTTGTGCGCCTTCTTCTTTGAGAAGATCCCGACCTTGAGGCCTCGTGTGCATCTTCCAGATGGGGGCCCGAGAGAGCCCAGGATGCGTCGTTGGGGACGACTACTCTGCAGAGGAGGAGGAGGGGCGGTCGGGCGAACATTTCGACCGGAGTTCTTTGCCTATTGGGATCAGATGTTGTTGTACATAGACGACTACCCTTATAGTGGGATGAGCTACTGTGGGGATCCGGATCTGCCACTTCCGTCTGGTCGAGTCTGGGGGCCCGATGGGAAGTGACAAATTGCTATTCTTATATGAGCATGTTTAAAGTTTTTGAATAGTAAATAATGATACTGATTCAGGGACGTTTGGTATGCAGATATAGCACCGGTAAAACCGGCCGGATATATGGGACGACCGGCAGCGTCTGGAGCTACGGGTCCGAGTGGATCGAGAGCAGCGCAAAATGATGGTGCGGCCGCCCTACTGGAGGACATCCGCCGTAGATGTGAGCAGTTGTTGACCGGAGTATCAGAGCGCGGGTGGCAGGATTTAGACGACCAGTACATAGAGCCATGTGTTGGTCTTCCCTCGGAGTGGCGAGGTATCATGCGGCGCATGGCGATGGCCGGTCAAGCTATGCGTGATCTACATGCTGCAGGGGCAGAGCCATTGGCCCGGGAGCCTCCAGATAGTGATTAGGGGCATATGGTGCCCCCTCTGATGTATGTAGGGGCAGGTGGTGCCCCCTAGAATGTATGGAGGGGCATATGGTGCCCCCAGTTTTTGGATTTTGTTTGTAACATGCTATGGGCATGTCGTATGTATATGTATGGAGGGGCATATGGTGCCCCCGGTTTTTGGAACATGCTATGGGCATGTCGTATGTATCAGAGTAGATGGACTCATCAATATATGGTTTGCGACACATATTATGGATATGCATCGTCTTTTGATGGTTGATTTAATGTTATTGTCTTGTATGAATTGTGTGTGATAAATGCCAATCTAGAACATGGTTTGCAATACTATCTACGTAGTGATTTTGGTCTCTGGGTACATGGTTGAAAGTTATGGTTTCAAACGCACGTATTAAGACTTTTACTCGTAAATAGCGTCTAAACAGCACAGGGTTATGCACACGATAAACACCATTTAGTTGCATTACAAGAAGCAGGGAATCCAAACGAACGTGCAGATGGCGGATGCGATGCAAAAGGGCATCGGCTAATAGGCCACGCACTGCATCATATTCGGCCTGATTGTTGGTGGCAGAACCAATGCATACCCCGTTAGACAGAACGAGGTCATGCAAGGGGGTGAAGATGGCCCACCCTGCCGAGGCAAGATTCCTGGAGTAGCGACTTGCACCATCGGCGTAACCGATAAAGGGTGTGGACGGGGGGTCCTGCAGAATGGGGTGACAAGACAATAAATGAGGGGATGAAAGGCAATGACGGCAGCGTGAGGGTACAGAAGTCATCGAGCGGTAAGGGCAAGAGGAAGGGGCAGGATGATCAAGACGCAAACAAGGTGGTGGATGAGTGCTATCGGTAACCTGGCGAGGACTCGGGCTGCGGGGGTCAACAGAAACACAAGTGGAGTGTTCTCGAGTATCAAGGGACACAACAGGGGAGGCTGCGGGCGGGCTAGGCTCCGAGTGTCGTGCAGAGGAGGATAGGTAAAGGATGGTGACTGTAGACTCCGTCATCTGAACATCAGGGGGGGAATGTGGATGGGAGCGGGGGGATCCTCAGGCTGGCCTGAAGCATACTGCGCGAGGATGGGAGAGGCGGATTGATTTTGTTCAACCTCATACTCGCGGATCACCTCAAGGGAGGCACGGTAATGCGTCAGGTGAGGACAATAATGGGAGTAGTGGCCATGGACACCGCACAAAGAACAGGGCTTGTTGGTGCGGAGAGTCTTGGGGTTCTTGGGGACGGTCGAAGAAGGAGTGGGAGTTTCTGGGACCATAGTGTCGGGGAACGCGACTTTTACCATGGGTCGGATACGAGGTAACTCAGGACAAGCATGGGTGGCATGACCAATGACATCACATAAGGCACAAGGCTTCGGGGGTGGAGGAGGAGCCGGGGTGGTTGTGGTGGTTTGGTCTTTGGTTGCCCCCTTGCGGGCTGTGCCTTTCTTCCCGGGAGCCGACCCAACAGGAGAAGGGTCCCGTGGCGGTGCTGGGGGCACAGTGGCTATGGAGGAAGCGAGGGGGACCGGTTGAATCGGTGTCAAAGCCATGTAAGGTTTGGGGTGACCAGGGGGGGTGGCGGCTGGGGGGTCAAGGTACCAAACAGGAATACCCAAGGTCAAGTTAGGGAGAGAGAGGGTGGCCATGACGGGGACAGAATATACTCCGGGAGGGGGAGCCAAGAAGGGGATCTGTCCAGCAGGGTAGTGACCAGGAGGTACGGCTCCAAGATGGTTAAGGCCAGGGGGGACCGAGCCTGGAGGATAAAGAGGTTCGGGGATACCAGCTGTAGGGGGAGGGCCGAAAGGAGGAGGTCCGGCTGGCGGAGAGGAATGGCTAGGAGCGGGTTGCGAAGGGCGGGGGGGAGGGTGCGGACTAGCCGAGGCAGGCCGTTTATGGGCAGCCTGAGACGATTGCATCATGCAAACATTCGACAAGCTGGGATCAGTAACAAGAGGGGGGGGAAGGTGAGGAAAAGTACCAAGCAGGGTGGAATCTTTATAAACGCCGGGGGAGACACTGGTCAAGGAATCGACGGTTTGCTTGTTGGCTACAGAAGAGATGGTCGTCTCGGAGGCGGATGGAGACGGCGGCTCATGATATGATAGCTGGTCAATGGTGACTATCTTCCCATTATGTGGAAAATACATCTTGCAGAAGACCGCGGATGGGACAGCAGACATGGCATAGGTGTAGCTTCGCCCCAATAGAATGTTGTAGTCTAGAGGGGCGTCAATGACTTCGACGTCAACGCAAAGAGTCTTACCGGCGAGGGTGATGGGACAGTTACGAAATAGGCCAATAGGCTGGGAGGCATGACCGTCCCACGCTCGAAGGGTGATCGTGGAAGAGGCCAGCTCAGGGGATCCGAGTTGCTTCCAAACCGAAGCGGACATCACACAGGTGGATGCCCCCTCATCAATTATACACCGGGATACAGTGGCGTTCCGGATTTTGACTGGGATTTGGAAAGCAACGGAAGGAGGAAGAGGAGGGTGGTCCGATTGAGTGGCGTCGAAAACAATCATTTGGTCATCGGCAGGATCAACAGCGCCCACGGCAGATAGTAGAGCCTTCTTTTGAGAAGGGCACGACTGGAGGAGTTCCAGTGTGGAAATGGCAGCAGGGGATTGTGCCAAATCATCTACTATACTGTACGATTGAGCGGCTCGACCGGAAGCAGCATTTCGGCGTAATGGACCCTTTGGAATCTTTGGGTGAACCTCGACTTTGGGTTGAGGGATGTGTAAGGGGCCACTGGATGTCGAAAGAGGCTCTGTAGAACCTGAAGATGGAGACTCGGGAGCAGACTGAGCAGGAGGCTTGGGGTACTGGCGAGACCGAGTTTGAAGGTGAAGGTCGACGGAAGGGGACGGATCGGAGCGCATCATAAGGATCTGGTAGTCAGAGGAACCAGAAATGGACGAGGGTGTGGCTGCATGGCTGTCGGGGGGTTGGGTAGCCACGAATCCCTTTTGAGGGAAAGGATCAGTGAACACAGCTGGCTGGGTAGTGGCCACATTAGGAGGAGTGTGAGGGGAGGCGTGTTGTCCGCGCAATGTGGCTTGAGACTCCCACATCTGTCGCATCTGGGGTAAGAGAGGACAATCGTGAGTGTAGTGACCGTAATCACTGCAACACGAACAGGGCTTGTTTGTGCGAAGCGGCCTGTCCGGCCTAGGCGGGATGCCCTGAGGCTGGTTGCTAGTGTTAGGGTCCATACCAGAATTGGGTCCTTGGTTACCGGGGGCAGATGGGTTCTGGTTGCCTCGCCGCCTTCTTTGAGAAGAAGGGGGATGAATCGCACCCTGCTGTGCAAATACTTGCCCTGGAGGGGGTTGTATGTGCTGTTGCAGGTTGTGAGGAGGCAAGGGAGGCGGAAGCGCATATGCTGGAGGAGCTGGCGCACCAGGCTGTGGATAAAAGTAAGGGTTGGGTTGGGTGACATTGAGGTAAGCAGGAGGTTGGGCAAAAGGAGGAGGCATGCCGTATCCTGGATACATGTTGCCGGGAGGGGGAAGATTGCTTGAGGTGCTGGCCCCTCCCTGAGGGAGACCATGGCTCATGGGAGGGTGAGCAGATGGGTGGGAAAGAGATCCAACAATACCGTCGGCGGAATGAGATGCCCCCGGGGCGTTAGTGCCACCGGGCTTGGGGATGTCAGGCAGAACGGTATAAACATAACCCGATTGAGCGTAGATCAGGTCATATTTTAAAGCTATTTGGAGGGCGGCTTCTTCAGATTGAGGAAAGTGAGAGGCGACATCTTTGCCGATGGGAGACGGGAGGGTGCGAAGGAACCGGTCCATGTAAACCCGATCTTCAAAGGGAGGGGCTCGACATAAGCTCCGTCTTCGTCGCCATTCCTGAACATGGGCAGAAAGGCGTGTGGAAGAGGATTGCTTAAATGAAGTCAAGAGCTCCGTACCAGTGTCGTATCGGAGAGGGAGGTGGAAGTACGACAAGAAGGCTTGGGCAAGAGTCTCGAACGTGGTATGGGAGGAAGTGGCCTGTTCGACATACCATTTAGAAGCTTCGCCGGTAAGCGTGCGTTGGAACAAACGGAGACGGATGGAGTCATCGGTAATGGAGTTGGAGGAACACCACATGTGGAAAGACCGGACGTGATTGGTTGGGTCTTCTCCATTAAGGCCCTCGAACTTAGGGATATCGGAGGGTAGCTTGGTGGGCATAGCGGGCCAGATAGCATTATGGTGAATGGGGTCGTTAATCAACTGATGGAAATCGGGGAGGCTGAGGCCTGCAATGTACGGCAGCACAGGGGTGGCCGGAGTAGTGGTTGTGACGGTTCCGCTAGAAGTAGGGCCGGCATTGAGGCCGGGAGAACCGCTAGCATTAGGCCCTGATCCGGACATGGTGGTAAAGGGGAGAGCAGGAAGGAGAAAGGGTGACAGATGAATCAAGAGAGAGTCGGAGTGCGGACTCGAAGAGTGGATGGCTCGCGATGATGGTGTGGACGAGTCGATCAGCAGGAAGCGAGGATGAAGGCGAGAAGTCTCTCAGGGAAAGGCGCAGGGCGCAATGATGACGGAAGAAGGAAGCCAAACAGAGCGGGGAAAGGGACAAAATCAATAAGGTCAAAGAAGAGACGAGAAAAGGTGCAGTGACGATTGATTTTAGAGTCTTTGCCGGGCGGTGTAAACCAGGCGCTTCTTCACTTAGGGTCAGTGTGTGGTGTGCGTTAATTTTAATTTTTAAACCCTTTCCGTTGTTGAGAGCAAAAAAGTGTGCGACGTAGCTGAAAATAAACCTACAGAGAACAGAATAAAAATGCTGAAATAACAGAAAAATAACAGCTACATATGCATCTATCAAACCCAAGAAAGTGGGTCTCTCAAAACTATGCTGAAAAGAAAGGGAAAAACTATGGAAACACACACAAACGAAGCTCAACGGATCTAGGGTCAAAGGGGACAGAGATCCGGAGGATAAGAAAACTGCAGAACCAGGGGTCTGAGATCACGACCAGAGACGAGGAGGCAAGGTGGCTGGAAAAAGGGAAATCAGCAAAAAACCGGGGGGGGCAAGGCAGAGGCCTTTAGAGGAGGTCCAAACAAAACGACAAGAGGTGATTTGAAAGGAAAGAGGCTGATTTCGATGGATCTGGAAGTGAGGTCACAGATCTGGAAAAAGAAAGGGCTGAAGCTCTGAAACCGACGGCTGAAACAGCTGAAACTCTTCCACAAAAAGTGGAGGGTACTAAAACCCTAAGGGGCTGGGTTCCCACTTAGATGAGTAAAAACAGATCAGATCTTGGTCAAGGCGGGCTGAGACAGAGGCTGGAAAACCCTGGCAGAGGCTGCAGCAGAACCCAGAAAAATTACAGAAAAAATGCTGGAAAAAAGGCAGGTCGCAGGTTCTGACCTGATTTTGGTTGAGGTCGCAGGTTACAGGCCTAACCCAAGAAGGTGGGTCTCTCACAACTATGCTGAAAAGAAAGGGGAAAACTATGGAAACACACACCAAGGACGCTCGACAGATCTGGGGTCAAAGGGGACAGAGATCTGGAGGATAAAGCTGCAGAAAAGGGGTGCAGGTCACAGCCAGAGACAGAGGCAAGGTGGCTGGAGAAAGGGAAATCAGCAAAAACCGGGGGGGGCAAGGCGGAGGCCTTCAAAGGAGGTACAAACAAAACGACAGGAGGTGATTTGAAAGGAAAAGAGGTTGATTTCAATGGATCTGAAAGGGAGGTAACAGATCTGGAAAAGAGGGGGCTGAAGCTCTGAAACCGACGGCTGAAACAGCTGAAACTCTTCCACAAAAAGTGGAGGGTACTAAAGCCCTAAGGGGCTGGGTTCCCACTTAGATGAGTAAAAACGGATCAGATCTTGGTCAAGGCGGGCTGAGACAGAGGCTGGAAAACCCTGGCAGAGGCTGCAGCAGAACCCAGAAAAATTACAGAAAAAATGCTGGAAAAAAGGCAGGTCGCAGGTTCTGACCTGATTTTGGTTGAGGTCGCAGGTTACAGGCTGAAAAGTGCGTCCGGGTCGCAGGTTTTGGGCCAAAAGGTGCGACCCCCCCGTTCCGGCTGTTTCGGCGGCAGATTTTCTGAAAAATTGCCGTCTCAGGTGCGGCTGGTGTCGCTTACCTGCGCAATAGGGCCAGAAACACACGGAAGTTAGAAATTTTAGTTTTTTAGGGTTTTATGTGAGAAAAATGACATGAAAAGAGAAAAACTAAGCAGCTAAAAAAGAAGCCCTAGGGCCTGAAGTAGCTGGATATGCAGGAATATGAAAAACGACAGCGGTCGTAATTTAAAACCCGTTTGGAGTCGCCATTTGTTAGTATGAATTCTTCGTCGAAGTGTACGAAAAAGAACCACTTTAGCTACGCATAACTAATAGCCCTAACAACAATAATGGCTGCAAAACATCTTCGGATCTGCAATTAGTAGTTAAAGTGCTGCAACAAACAGATCTATAAATGGCAAGACATTAAGCAGTAAAGTAAAGAGTTTGCTCCATGCATCCAACAGACAAGACAAGAACACGATTTTTGAATGAATTTTTATATTACAGGGCACCTGGGAGGAAACAAGAAGGTGTATCCAGATCTCCTCAATAGGATGGGTTCTTTGTAGTCCTCAGCACTTCAGATCTAAGCTTTCTCTCTCTTGTAGATGTAGAAAACCCAATGTAGAAGATAGAGCTCAATGGGAGCAAAATGGTATAAAATGAGACCAAGTGTATAGATCCAGAGTGATCTAATAGGCAACAAAAGGTGAAGAATGATGGGGAAAACCCTCCTATTTATAACAAAATATTAGGTCCTTCTAGATCTTGGTGCATGATTAAAATAATGTTAATCACATCTAGATCCACCTCTATGGAATATTTTATTATTATTTGTTGGAGGGAAAGGGTGTTTGACTTGGGTCAAATCCCTTGATTAATGAAAAATAAATAAATAAATGATTTATTTATCTTTTTAAGGAAGTGGTTGGGATATAATCAAATAAATAATGATTTATTTGATTAATGGTGGTTGATTTGGTCATATTTAGCAAGGAATATTATTAAATAATTATTCCTAGAAAATAATAAGATAACTATGGGTTTATCTCATTAATTTCTTTGTTTTTGGGTTAAACATGACTGGGAATAATAATTAAATTATGGTTTAATTAATTATTCCTTTTGGGGTGTCCTAATTAACATAGTGAAAGTAGTTTTACTTGGGGTAAAACTGGTCTTACATGGTGTACTTGGGTCCATCTAATGATGAAGAGTTAGATGACCAAAAAATGGTGTAACA